>CAXIVM010000289.1:0-63901 GCA_964035705.1 Porites rus | reverse complement strand
TTTAGACAGTTTCGAAGCGCGCAAATAAGGTATTTTTATGATTAATCCTACACACTTTTGGTAACATTTTCTTAACAGCTTTTTTTAAGCTTATTTCGCTAAGTTGAAATTTTGGGCTACCCGCATCCAAGAAACGCCCAAAGAACCTTTAATTACATTTGATTAGTGGCATAATATCTTAAAAATATGGTCCAGATTTGTTTTACAGAGTTTTGAAGCGCCCAAACATAAAAAAAAGGTTCATGTTTAATCCCAACCTTTTTTTTGTAACCTTTTAAATCAAACTTTGATTGGGCTTACTAAACCAGGTAGAAATTTTGGGTTGGGCGCGTCCCGGAAAAGCAGAAAACACCTTTAAAGACATTGAAATAGTTGAAGAATATATCCAGGATGTCGTCAAGCCAGTCTTTAGACAGTTTCGAAGCGCGCAAATAAGGTATTTTTATGATTAATCCTACACACTTTTGGTAACATTTTCTTAACAGCTTTTTTTAAGCTTATTTCGCTAAGTTGAAATTTTGGGCTACCCGCATCCAAGAAACGCCCAAAGAACCTTTAATTACATTTGATTAGTGGCATAATATCTTAAAAATATGGTCCAGATTTGTTTTACAGAGTTTTGAAGCGCCCAAACATAAAAAAAAGGTTCATGTTTAATCCCAACCTTTTTTTTGTAACCTTTTAAATCAAACTTTGATTGGGCTTACTAAACCAGGTAGAAATTTTGGGTTGGGCGCGTCCCGGAAAAGCAGAAAACACCTTTAAAGACATTGAAATAGTTGAAGAATATATCCAGGATGTCGTCAAGCCAGTCTTTAGACAGTTTCGAAGCGCGCAAATAAGGTATTTTTATGATTAATCCTACACACTTTTGGTAACATTTTCTTAACAGCTTTTTTTAAGCTTATTTCGCTAAGTTGAAATTTTGGGCTACCCGCATCCAAGAAACGCCCAAAGAACCTTTAATTACATTTGATTAGTGGCATAATATCTTAAAAATATGGTCCAGATTTGTTTTACAGAGTTTTGAAGCGCCCAAACATAAAAAAAAGGTTCATGTTTAATCCCAACCTTTTTTTTGTAACCTTTTAAATCAAACTTTGATTGGGCTTACTAAACCAGGTAGAAATTTTGGGTTGGGCGCGTCCCGGAAAAGCAGAAAACACCTTTAAAGACATTGAAATAGTTGAAGAATATATCCAGGATGTCGTCAAGCCAGTCTTTAGACAGTTTCGAAGCGCGCAAATAAGGTATTTTTATGATTAATCCTACACACTTTTGGTAACATTTTCTTAACAGCTTTTTTTAAGCTTATTTCGCTAAGTTGAAATTTTGGGCTACCCGCATCCAAGAAACGCCCAAAGAACCTTTAATTACATTTGATTAGTGGCATAATATCTTAAAAATATGGTCCAGATTTGTTTTACAGAGTTTTGAAGCGCCCAAACATAAAAAAAAGGTTCATGTTTAATCCCAACCTTTTTTTTGTAACCTTTTAAATCAAACTTTGATTGGGCTTACTAAACCAGGTAGAAATTTTGGGTTGGGCGCGTCCCGGAAAAGCAGAAAACACCTTTAAAGACATTGAAATAGTTGAAGAATATATCCAGGATGTCGTCAAGCCAGTCTTTAGACAGTTTCGAAGCGCGCAAATAAGGTATTTTTATGATTAATCCTACACACTTTTGGTAACATTTTCTTAACAGCTTTTTTTAAGCTTATTTCGCTAAGTTGAAATTTTGGGCTACCCGCATCCAAGAAACGCCCAAAGAACCTTTAATTACATTTGATTAGTGGCATAATATCTTAAAAATATGGTCCAGATTTGTTTTACAGAGTTTTGAAGCGCCCAAACATAAAAAAAAGGTTCATGTTTAATCCCAACCTTTTTTTTGTAACCTTTTAAATCAAACTTTGATTGGGCTTACTAAACCAGGTAGAAATTTTGGGTTGGGCGCGTCCCGGAAAAGCAGAAAACACCTTTAAAGACATTGAAATAGTTGAAGAATATATCCAGGATGTCGTCAAGCCAGTCTTTAGACAGTTTCGAAGCGCGCAAATAAGGTATTTTTATGATTAATCCTACACACTTTTGGTAACATTTTCTTAACAGCTTTTTTTAAGCTTATTTCGCTAAGTTGAAATTTTGGGCTACCCGCATCCAAGAAACGCCCAAAGAACCTTTAATTACATTTGATTAGTGGCATAATATCTTAAAAATATGGTCCAGATTTGTTTTACAGAGTTTTGAAGCGCCCAAACATAAAAAAAAGGTTCATGTTTAATCCCAACCTTTTTTTTGTAACCTTTTAAATCAAACTTTGATTGGGCTTACTAAACCAGGTAGAAATTTTGGGTTGGGCGCGTCCCGGAAAAGCAGAAAACACCTTTAAAGACATTGAAATAGTTGAAGAATATATCCAGGATGTCGTCAAGCCAGTCTTTAGACAGTTTCGAAGCGCGCAAATAAGGTATTTTTATGATTAATCCTACACACTTTTGGTAACATTTTCTTAACAGCTTTTTTAAGCTTATTTCGCTAAGTTGAAATTTTGGGCTACCCGCATCCAAGAAACGCCCAAAGAACCTTTAATTACATTTGATTAGTGGCATAATATCTTAAAAATATGGTCCAGATTTGTTTTACAGAGTTTTGAAGCGCCCAAACATAAAAAAAAAGGTTCATGTTTAATCCCAACCTTTTTTTTGTAACCTTTTAAATCAAACTTTGATTGGGCTTACTAAACCAGGTAGAAATTTTGGGTTGGGCGCGTCCCGGAAAAGCAGAAAACACCTTTAAAGACATTGAAATAGTTGAAGAATATATCCAGGATGTCGTCAAGCCAGTCTTTAGACAGTTTCGAAGCGCGCAAATAAGGTATTTTTATGATTAATCCTACACACTTTTGGTAACATTTTCTTAACATCTTTTTTTAAGCTTATTTCGCTAAGTTGAAATTTTGGGCTACCCGCATCCAAGAAACGCCCAAAGAACCTTTAATTACATTTGATTAGTGGCATAATATCTTAAAAATATGGTCCAGATTTGTTTTACAGAGTTTTGAAGCGCCCAAACATAAAAAAAAGGTTCATGTTTAATCCCAACCTTTTTTTTGTAACCTTTTAAATCAAACTTTGATTGGGCTTACTAAACCAGGTAGAAATTTTGGGTTGGGCGCGTCCCGGAAAAGCAGAAAACACCTTTAAAGACATTGAAATAGTTGAAGAATATATCCAGGATGTCGTCAAGCCAGTCTTTAGACAGTTTCGAAGCGCGCAAATAAGGTATTTTTATGATTAATCCTACACACTTTTGGTAACATTTTCTTAACATCTTTTTTTAAGCTTATTTCGCTAAGTTGAAATTTTGGGCTACCCGCATCCAAGAAACGCCCAAAGAACCTTTAATTACATTTGATTAGTGGCATAATATCTTAAAAATATGGTCCAGATTTGTTTTACAGAGTTTTGAAGCGCCCAAACATAAAAAAAAGGTTCATGTTTAATCCCAACCTTTTTTTTGTAACCTTTTAAATCAAACTTTGATTGGGCTTACTAAACCAGGTAGAAATTTTGGGTTGGGCGCGTCCCGGAAAAGCAGAAAACACCTTTAAAGACATTGAAATAGTTGAAGAATATATCCAGGATGTCGTCAAGCCAGTCTTTAGACAGTTTCGAAGCGCGCAAATAAGGTATTTTTATGATTAATCCTACACACTTTTGGTAACATTTTCTTAACATCTTTTTTTAAGCTTATTTCGCTAAGTTGAAATTTTGGGCTACCCGCATCCAAGAAACGCCCAAAGAACCTTTAATTACATTTGATTAGTGGCATAATATCTTAAAAATATGGTCCAGATTTGTTTTACAGAGTTTTGAAGCGCCCAAACATAAAAAAAAGGTTCATGTTTAATCCCAACCTTTTTTTTGTAACCTTTTAAATCAAACTTTGATTGGGCTTACTAAACCAGGTAGAAATTTTGGTTGGGCGCGTCCCGGAAAAGCAGAAAACACCTTTAAAGACATTGAAATAGTTGAAGAATATATCCAGGATGTCGTCAAGCCAGTCTTTAGACAGTTTCGAAGCGCGCAAATAAGGTATTTTTATGATTAATCCTACACACTTTTGGTAACATTTTCTTAACATCTTTTTTTAAGCTTATTTCGCTAAGTTGAAATTTTGGGCTACCCGCATCCAAGAAACGCCCAAAGAACCTTTAATTACATTTGATTAGTGGCATAATATCTTAAAAATATGGTCCAGATTTGTTTTACAGAGTTTTGAAGCGCCCAAACATAAAAAAAAGGTTCATGTTTAATCCCAACCTTTTTTTTGTAACCTTTTAAATCAAACTTTGATTGGGCTTACTAAACCAGGTAGAAATTTTGGGTTGGGCGCGTCCCGGAAAAGCAGAAAACACCTTTAAAGACATTGAAATAGTTGAAGAATATATCCAGGATGTCGTCAAGCCAGTCTTTAGACAGTTTCGAAGCGCGCAAATAAGGTATTTTTATGATTAATCCTACACACTTTTGGTAACATTTTCTTAACATCTTTTTTTAAGCTTATTTCGCTAAGTTGAAATTTTGGGCTACCCGCATCCAAGAAACGCCCAAAGAACCTTTAATTACATTTGATTAGTGGCATAATATCTTAAAAATATGGTCCAGATTTGTTTTACAGAGTTTTGAAGCGCCCAAACATAAAAAAAAGGTTCATGTTTAATCCCAACCTTTTTTTGTAACCTTTTAAATCAAACTTTGATTGGGCTTACTAAACCAGGTAGAAATTTTGGGTTGGGCGCGTCCCGGAAAAGCAGAAAACACCTTTAAAGACATTGAAATAGTTGAAGAATATATCCAGGATGTCGTCAAGCCAGTCTTTAGACAGTTTCGAAGCGCGCAAATAAGGTATTTTTATGATTAATCCTACACACTTTTGGTAACATTTTCTTAACATCTTTTTTTAAGCTTATTTCGCTAAGTTGAAATTTTGGGCTACCCGCATCCAAGAAACGCCCAAAGAACCTTTAATTACATTTGATTAGTGGCATAATATCTTAAAAATATGGTCCAGATTTGTTTTACAGAGTTTTGAAGCGCCCAAACATAAAAAAAAGGTTCATGTTTAATCCCAACCTTTTTTTTGTAACCTTTTAAATCAAACTTTGATTGGGCTTACTAAACCAGGTAGAAATTTTGGGTTGGGGCGCGTCCGGAAAAGCAGAAAACACCTTTAAAGACATTGAAATAGTTGAAGAATATATCCAGGATGTCGTCAAGCCAGTCTTTAGACAGTTTCGAAGCGCGCAAATAAGGTATTTTTATGATTAATCCTACACACTTTTGGTAACATTTTCTTAACATCTTTTTTTAAGCTTATTTCGCTAAGTTGAAATTTTGGGCTACCCGCATCCAAGAAACGCCCAAAGAACCTTTAATTACATTTGATTAGTGGCATAATATCTTAAAAATATGGTCCAGATTTGTTTTACAGAGTTTTGAAGCGCCCAAACATAAAAAAAAGGTTCATGTTTAATCCCAACCTTTTTTTTGTAACCTTTTAAATCAAACTTTGATTGGGCTTACTAAACCAGGTAGAAATTTTGGGTTGGGCGCGTCCCGGAAAAGCAGAAAACACCTTTAAAGACATTGAAATAGTTGAAGAATATATCCAGGATGTCGTCAAGCCAGTCTTTAGACAGTTTCGAAGCGCGCAAATAAGGTATTTTTATGATTAATCCTACACACTTTTGGTAACATTTTCTTAACATCTTTTTTTAAGCTTATTTCGCTAAGTTGAAATTTTGGGCTACCCGCATCCAAGAAACGCCCAAAGAACCTTTAATTACATTTGATTAGTGGCATAATATCTTAAAAATATGGTCCAGATTTGTTTTACAGAGTTTTGAAGCGCCCAAACATAAAAAAAAGGTTCATGTTTAATCCCAACCTTTTTTTTGTAACCTTTTAAATCAAACTTTGATTGGGCTTACTAAACCAGGTAGAAATTTTGGGTTGGGCGCGTCCCGGAAAAGCAGAAAACACCTTTAAAGACATTGAAATAGTTGAAGAATATATCCAGGATGTCGTCAAGCCAGTCTTTAGACAGTTTCGAAGCGCGCAAATAAGGTATTTTTATGATTAATCCTACACACTTTTGGTAACATTTTCTTAACATCTTTTTTTAAGCTTATTTCGCTAAGTTGAAATTTTGGGCTACCCGCATCCAAGAAACGCCCAAAGAACCTTTAATTACATTTGATTAGTGGCATAATATCTTAAAAATATGGTCCAGATTTGTTTTACAGAGTTTTGAAGCGCCCAAACATAAAAAAAAGGTTCATGTTTAATCCCAACCTTTTTTTTGTAACCTTTTAAATCAAACTTTGATTGGGCTTACTAAACCAGGTAGAAATTTTGGGTTGGGCGCGTCCCGGAAAAGCAGAAAACACCTTTAAAGACATTGAAATAGTTGAAGAATATATCCAGGATGTCGTCAAGCCAGTCTTTAGACAGTTTCGAAGCGCGCAAATAAGGTATTTTTATGATTAATCCTACACACTTTTGGTAACATTTTCTTAACATCTTTTTTTAAGCTTATTTCGCTAAGTTGAAATTTTGGGCTACCCGCATCCAAGAAACGCCCAAAGAACCTTTAATTACATTTGATTAGTGGCATAATATCTTAAAAATATGGTCCAGATTTGTTTTACAGAGTTTTGAAGCGCCCAAACATAAAAAAAAGGTTCATGTTTAATCCCAACCTTTTTTTTGTAACCTTTTAAATCAAACTTTGATTGGGCTTACTAAACCAGGTAGAAATTTTGGGTTGGGCGCGTCCCGGAAAAGCAGAAAACACCTTTAAAGACATTGAAATAGTTGAAGAATATATCCAGGATGTCGTCAAGCCAGTCTTTAGACAGTTTCGAAGCGCGCAAATAAGGTATTTTTATGATTAATCCTACACACTTTTGGTAACATTTCTTAACATCTTTTTTTAAGCTTATTTCGCTAAGTTGAAATTTTGGGCTACCCGCATCCAAGAAACGCCCAAAGAACCTTTAATTACATTTGATTAGTGGCATAATATCTTAAAAATATGGTCCAGATTTGTTTTACAGAGTTTTGAAGCGCCCAAACATAAAAAAAAGGTTCATGTTTAATCCCAACCTTTTTTTTGTAACCTTTTAAATCAAACTTTGATTGGGCTTACTAAACCAGGTAGAAATTTTGGGTTGGGCGCGTCCCGGAAAAGCAGAAAACACCTTTAAAGACATTGAAATAGTTGAAGAATATATCCAGGATGTCGTCAAGCCAGTCTTTAGACAGTTTCGAAGCGCGCAAATAAGGTATTTTTATGATTAATCCTACACACTTTTGGTAACATTTTCTTAACATCTTTTTTTAAGCTTATTTCGCTAAGTTGAAATTTTGGGCTACCCGCATCCAAGAAACGCCCAAAGAACCTTTAATTACATTTGATTAGTGGCATAATATCTTAAAAATATGGTCCAGATTTGTTTTACAGAGTTTTGAAGCGCCCAAACATAAAAAAAAGGTTCATGTTTAATCCCAACCTTTTTTTTGTAACCTTTTAAATCAAACTTTGATTGGGCTTACTAAACCAGGTAGAAATTTTGGGTTGGGCGCGTCCCGGAAAAGCAGAAAACACCTTTAAAGACATTGAAATAGTTGAAGAATATATCCAGGATGTCGTCAAGCCAGTCTTTAGACAGTTTCGAAGCGCGCAAATAAGGTATTTTTATGATTAATCCTACACACTTTTGGTAACATTTTCTTAACAGCTTTTTTTAAGCTTATTTCGCTAAGTTGAAATTTTGGGCTACCCGCATCCAAGAAACGCCCAAAGAACCTTTAATTACATTTGATTAGTGGCATAATATCTTAAAAATATGGTCCAGATTTGTTTTACAGAGTTTTGAAGCGCCCAAACATAAAAAAAAGGTTCATGTTTAATCCCAACCTTTTTTTTGTAACCTTTTAAATCAAACTTTGATTGGGCTTACTAAACCAGGTAGAAATTTTGGGTTGGGCGCGTCCCGGAAAAGCAGAAAACACCTTTAAAGACATTGAAATAGTTGAAGAATATATCCAGGATGTCGTCAAGCCAGTCTTTAGACAGTTTCGAAGCGCGCAAATAAGGTATTTTTATGATTAATCCTACACACTTTTGGTAACATTTTCTTAACAGCTTTTTTTAAGCTTATTTCGCTAAGTTGAAATTTTGGGCTACCCGCATCCAAGAAACGCCCAAAGAACCTTTAATTACATTTGATTAGTGGCATAATATCTTAAAAATATGGTCCAGATTTGTTTTACAGAGTTTTGAAGCGCCCAAACATAAAAAAAAGGTTCATGTTTAATCCCAACCTTTTTTTTGTAACCTTTTAAATCAAACTTTGATTGGGCTTACTAAACCAGGTAGAAATTTTGGGTTGGGCGCGTCCCGGAAAAGCAGAAAACACCTTTAAAGACATTGAAATAGTTGAAGAATATATCCAGGATGTCGTCAAGCCAGTCTTTAGACAGTTTCGAAGCGCGCAAATAAGGTATTTTTATGATTAATCCTACACACTTTTGGTAACATTTTCTTAACAGCTTTTTTAAGCTTATTTCGCTAAGTTGAAATTTTGGGCTACCCGCATCCAAGAAACGCCCAAAGAACCTTTAATTACATTTGATTAGTGGCATAATATCTTAAAAATATGGTCCAGATTTGTTTTACAGAGTTTTGAAGCGCCCAAACATAAAAAAAAGGTTCATGTTTAATCCCAACCTTTTTTTTGTAACCTTTTAAATCAAACTTTGATTGGGCTTACTAAACCAGGTAGAAATTTTGGGTTGGGCGCGTCCCGGAAAAGCAGAAAACACCTTTAAAGACATTGAAATAGTTGAAGAATATATCCAGGATGTCGTCAAGCCAGTCTTTAGACAGTTTCGAAGCGCGCAAATAAGGTATTTTTATGATTAATCCTACACACTTTTGGTAACATTTTCTTAACAGCTTTTTTTAAGCTTATTTCGCTAAGTTGAAATTTTGGGCTACCCGCATCCAAGAAACGCCCAAAGAACCTTTAATTACATTTGATTAGTGGCATAATATCTTAAAAATATGGTCCAGATTTGTTTTACAGAGTTTTGAAGCGCCCAAACATAAAAAAAAGGTTCATGTTTAATCCCAACCTTTTTTTTGTAACCTTTTAAATCAAACTTTGATTGGGCTTACTAAACCAGGTAGAAATTTTGGGTTGGGCGCGTCCCGGAAAAGCAGAAAACACCTTTAAAGACATTGAAATAGTTGAAGAATATATCCAGGATGTCGTCAAGCCAGTCTTTAGACAGTTTCGAAGCGCGCAAATAAGGTATTTTTATGATTAATCCTACACACTTTTGGTAACATTTTCTTAACAGCTTTTTTTAAGCTTATTTCGCTAAGTTGAAATTTTGGGCTACCCGCATCCAAGAAACGCCCAAAGAACCTTTAATTACATTTGATTAGTGGCATAATATCTTAAAAATATGGTCCAGATTTGTTTTACAGAGTTTTGAAGCGCCCAAACATAAAAAAAAGGTTCATGTTTAATCCCAACCTTTTTTTTGTAACCTTTTAAATCAAACTTTGATTGGGCTTACTAAACCAGGTAGAAATTTTGGGTTGGGCGCGTCCCGGAAAAGCAGAAAACACCTTTAAAGACATTGAAATAGTTGAAGAATATATCCAGGATGTCGTCAAGCCAGTCTTTAGACAGTTTCGAAGCGCGCAAATAAGGTATTTTTATGATTAATCCTACACACTTTTGGTAACATTTTCTTAACAGCTTTTTTTAAGCTTATTTCGCTAAGTTGAAATTTTGGGCTACCCGCATCCAAGAAACGCCCAAAGAACCTTTAATTACATTTGATTAGTGGCATAATATCTTAAAAATATGGTCCAGATTTGTTTTACAGAGTTTTGAAGCGCCCAAACATAAAAAAAAGGTTCATGTTTAATCCCAACCTTTTTTTTGTAACCTTTTAAATCAAACTTTGATTGGGCTTACTAAACCAGGTAGAAATTTTGGGTTGGGCGCGTCCCGGAAAAGCAGAAAACACCTTTAAAGACATTGAAATAGTTGAAGAATATATCCAGGATGTCGTCAAGCCAGTCTTTAGACAGTTTCGAAGCGCGCAAATAAGGTATTTTTATGATTAATCCTACACACTTTTGGTAACATTTTCTTAACAGCTTTTTTTAAGCTTATTTCGCTAAGTTGAAATTTTGGGCTACCCGCATCCAAGAAACGCCCAAAGAACCTTTAATTACATTTGATTAGTGGCATAATATCTTAAAAATATGGTCCAGATTTGTTTTACAGAGTTTTGAAGCGCCCAAACATAAAAAAAAGGTTCATGTTTAATCCCAACCTTTTTTTTGTAACCTTTTAAATCAAACTTTGATTGGGCTTACTAAACCAGGTAGAAATTTTGGGTTGGGCGCGTCCCGGAAAAGCAGAAAACACCTTTAAAGACATTGAAATAGTTGAAGAATATATCCAGGATGTCGTCAAGCCAGTCTTTAGACAGTTTCGAAGCGCGCAAATAAGGTATTTTTATGATTAATCCTACACACTTTTGGTAACATTTTCTTAACAGCTTTTTTTAAGCTTATTTCGCTAAGTTGAAATTTTGGGCTACCCGCATCCAAGAAACGCCCAAAGAACCTTTAATTACATTTGATTAGTGGCATAATATCTTAAAAATATGGTCCAGATTTGTTTTACAGAGTTTTGAAGCGCCCAAACATAAAAAAAAGGTTCATGTTTAATCCCAACCTTTTTTTTGTAACCTTTTAAATCAAACTTTGATTGGGCTTACTAAACCAGGTAGAAATTTTGGGTTGGGCGCGTCCCGGAAAAGCAGAAAACACCTTTAAAGACATTGAAATAGTTGAAGAATATATCCAGGATGTCGTCAAGCCAGTCTTTAGACAGTTTCGAAGCGCGCAAATAAGGTATTTTTATGATTAATCCTACACACTTTTGGTAACATTTTCTTAACAGCTTTTTTTAAGCTTATTTCGCTAAGTTGAAATTTTGGGCTACCCGCATCCAAGAAACGCCCAAAGAACCTTTAATTACATTTGATTAGTGGCATAATATCTTAAAAATATGGTCCAGATTTGTTTTACAGAGTTTTGAAGCGCCCAAACATAAAAAAAAGGTTCATGTTTAATCCCAACCTTTTTTTTGTAACCTTTTAAATCAAACTTTGATTGGGCTTACTAAACCAGGTAGAAATTTTGGGTTGGGCGCGTCCCGGAAAAGCAGAAAACACCTTTAAAGACATTGAAATAGTTGAAGAATATATCCAGGATGTCGTCAAGCCAGTCTTTAGACAGTTTCGAAGCGCGCAAATAAGGTATTTTTATGATTAATCCTACACACTTTTGGTAACATTTTCTTAACAGCTTTTTTTAAGCTTATTTCGCTAAGTTGAAATTTTGGGCTACCCGCATCCAAGAAACGCCCAAAGAACCTTTAATTACATTTGATTAGTGGCATAATATCTTAAAAATATGGTCCAGATTTGTTTTACAGAGTTTTGAAGCGCCCAAACATAAAAAAAAGGTTCATGTTTAATCCCAACCTTTTTTTGTAACCTTTTAAATCAAACTTTGATTGGGCTTACTAAACCAGGTAGAAATTTTGGGTTGGGCGCGTCCCGGAAAAGCAGAAAACACCTTTAAAGACATTGAAATAGTTGAAGAATATATCCAGGATGTCGTCAAGCCAGTCTTTAGACAGTTTCGAAGCGCGCAAATAAGGTATTTTTATGATTAATCCTACACACTTTTGGTAACATTTTCTTAACAGCTTTTTTAAGCTTATTTCGCTAAGTTGAAATTTTGGGCTACCCGCATCCAAGAAACGCCCAAAGAACCTTTAATTACATTTGATTAGTGGCATAATATCTTAAAAATATGGTCCAGATTTGTTTTACAGAGTTTTGAAGCGCCCAAACATAAAAAAAAGGTTCATGTTTAATCCCAACCTTTTTTTTGTAACCTTTTAAATCAAACTTTGATTGGGCTTACTAAACCAGGTAGAAATTTTGGGTTGGGCGCGTCCCGGAAAAGCAGAAAACACCTTTAAAGACATTGAAATAGTTGAAGAATATATCCAGGATGTCGTCAAGCCAGTCTTTAGACAGTTTCGAAGCGCGCAAATAAGGTATTTTTATGATTAATCCTACACACTTTTGGTAACATTTTCTTAACAGCTTTTTTAAGCTTATTTCGCTAAGTTGAAATTTTGGGCTACCCGCATCCAAGAAACGCCCAAAGAACCTTTAATTACATTTGATTAGTGGCATAATATCTTAAAAATATGGTCCAGATTTGTTTTACAGAGTTTTGAAGCGCCCAAACATAAAAAAAAGGTTCATGTTTAATCCCAACCTTTTTTTTGTAACCTTTTAAATCAAACTTTGATTGGGCTTACTAAACCAGGTAGAAATTTTGGGTTGGGCGCGTCCCGGAAAAGCAGAAAACACCTTTAAAGACATTGAAATAGTTGAAGAATATATCCAGGATGTCGTCAAGCCAGTCTTTAGACAGTTTCGAAGCGCGCAAATAAGGTATTTTTATGATTAATCCTACACACTTTTGGTAACATTTTCTTAACAGCTTTTTTTAAGCTTATTTCGCTAAGTTGAAATTTTGGGCTACCCGCATCCAAGAAACGCCCAAAGAACCTTTAATTACATTTGATTAGTGGCATAATATCTTAAAAATATGGTCCAGATTTGTTTTACAGAGTTTTGAAGCGCCCAAACATAAAAAAAAGGTTCATGTTTAATCCCAACCTTTTTTTTGTAACCTTTTAAATCAAACTTTGATTGGGCTTACTAAACCAGGTAGAAATTTTGGGTTGGGCGCGTCCCGGAAAAGCAGAAAACACCTTTAAAGACATTGAAATAGTTGAAGAATATATCCAGGATGTCGTCAAGCCAGTCTTTAGACAGTTTCGAAGCGCGCAAATAAGGTATTTTTATGATTAATCCTACACACTTTTGGTAACATTTTCTTAACAGCTTTTTTTAAGCTTATTTCGCTAAGTTGAAATTTTGGGCTACCCGCATCCAAGAAACGCCCAAAGAACCTTTAATTACATTTGATTAGTGGCATAATATCTTAAAAATATGGTCCAGATTTGTTTTACAGAGTTTTGAAGCGCCCAAACATAAAAAAAAGGTTCATGTTTAATCCCAACCTTTTTTTGTAACCTTTTAAATCAAACTTTGATTGGGCTTACTAAACCAGGTAGAAATTTTGGGTTGGGCGCGTCCCGGAAAAGCAGAAAACACCTTTAAAGACATTGAAATAGTTGAAGAATATATCCAGGATGTCGTCAAGCCAGTCTTTAGACAGTTTCGAAGCGCGCAAATAAGGTATTTTTATGATTAATCCTACACACTTTTGGTAACATTTTCTTAACAGCTTTTTTTAAGCTTATTTCGCTAAGTTGAAATTTTGGGCTACCCGCATCCAAGAAACGCCCAAAGAACCTTTAATTACATTTGATTAGTGGCATAATATCTTAAAAATATGGTCCAGATTTGTTTTACAGAGTTTTGAAGCGCCCAAACATAAAAAAAAGGTTCATGTTTAATCCCAACCTTTTTTTTGTAACCTTTTAAATCAAACTTTGATTGGGCTTACTAAACCAGGTAGAAATTTTGGGTTGGGCGCGTCCCGGAAAAGCAGAAAACACCTTTAAAGACATTGAAATAGTTGAAGAATATATCCAGGATGTCGTCAAGCCAGTCTTTAGACAGTTTCGAAGCGCGCAAATAAGGTATTTTTATGATTAATCCTACACACTTTTGGTAACATTTTCTTAACAGCTTTTTTTAAGCTTATTTCGCTAAGTTGAAATTTTGGGCTACCCGCATCCAAGAAACGCCCAAAGAACCTTTAATTACATTTGATTAGTGGCATAATATCTTAAAAATATGGTCCAGATTTGTTTTACAGAGTTTTGAAGCGCCCAAACATAAAAAAAAGGTTCATGTTTAATCCCAACCTTTTTTTTGTAACCTTTTAAATCAAACTTTGATTGGGCTTACTAAACCAGGTAGAAATTTTGGGTTGGGCGCGTCCCGGAAAAGCAGAAAACACCTTTAAAGACATTGAAATAGTTGAAGAATATATCCAGGATGTCGTCAAGCCAGTCTTTAGACAGTTTCGAAGCGCGCAAATAAGGTATTTTTATGATTAATCCTACACACTTTTGGTAACATTTTCTTAACAGCTTTTTTTAAGCTTATTTCGCTAAGTTGAAATTTTGGGCTACCCGCATCCAAGAAACGCCCAAAGAACCTTTAATTACATTTGATTAGTGGCATAATATCTTAAAAATATGGTCCAGATTTGTTTTACAGAGTTTTGAAGCGCCCAAACATAAAAAAAAGGTTCATGTTTAATCCCAACCTTTTTTTTGTAACCTTTTAAATCAAACTTTGATTGGGCTTACTAAACCAGGTAGAAATTTTGGGTTGGGCGCGTCCCGGAAAAGCAGAAAACACCTTTAAAGACATTGAAATAGTTGAAGAATATATCCAGGATGTCGTCAAGCCAGTCTTTAGACAGTTTCGAAGCGCGCAAATAAGGTATTTTTATGATTAATCCTACACACTTTTGGTAACATTTTCTTAACAGCTTTTTTTAAGCTTATTTCGCTAAGTTGAAATTTTGGGCTACCCGCATCCAAGAAACGCCCAAAGAACCTTTAATTACATTTGATTAGTGGCATAATATCTTAAAAATATGGTCCAGATTTGTTTTACAGAGTTTTGAAGCGCCCAAACATAAAAAAAAGGTTCATGTTTAATCCCAACCTTTTTTTTGTAACCTTTTAAATCAAACTTTGATTGGGCTTACTAAACCAGGTAGAAATTTTGGGTTGGGCGCGTCCCGGAAAAGCAGAAAACACCTTTAAAGACATTGAAATAGTTGAAGAATATATCCAGGATGTCGTCAAGCCAGTCTTTAGACAGTTTCGAAGCGCGCAAATAAGGTATTTTTATGATTAATCCTACACACTTTTGGTAACATTTTCTTAACAGCTTTTTTTAAGCTTATTTCGCTAAGTTGAAATTTTGGGCTACCCGCATCCAAGAAACGCCCAAAGAACCTTTAATTACATTTGATTAGTGGCATAATATCTTAAAAATATGGTCCAGATTTGTTTTACAGAGTTTTGAAGCGCCCAAACATAAAAAAAAGGTTCATGTTTAATCCCAACCTTTTTTTTGTAACCTTTTAAATCAAACTTTGATTGGGCTTACTAAACCAGGTAGAAATTTTGGGTTGGGCGCGTCCCGGAAAAGCAGAAAACACCTTTAAAGACATTGAAATAGTTGAAGAATATATCCAGGATGTCGTCAAGCCAGTCTTTAGACAGTTTCGAAGCGCGCAAATAAGGTATTTTTATGATTAATCCTACACACTTTTGGTAACATTTTCTTAACAGCTTTTTTTAAGCTTATTTCGCTAAGTTGAAATTTTGGGCTACCCGCATCCAAGAAACGCCCAAAGAACCTTTAATTACATTTGATTAGTGGCATAATATCTTAAAAATATGGTCCAGATTTGTTTTACAGAGTTTTGAAGCGCCCAAACATAAAAAAAAGGTTCATGTTTAATCCCAACCTTTTTTTTGTAACCTTTTAAATCAAACTTTGATTGGGCTTACTAAACCAGGTAGAAATTTTGGGTTGGGCGCGTCCCGGAAAAGCAGAAAACACCTTTAAAGACATTGAAATAGTTGAAGAATATATCCAGGATGTCGTCAAGCCAGTCTTTAGACAGTTTCGAAGCGCGCAAATAAGGTATTTTTATGATTAATCCTACACACTTTTGGTAACATTTTCTTAACAGCTTTTTTTAAGCTTATTTCGCTAAGTTGAAATTTTGGGCTACCCGCATCCAAGAAACGCCCAAAGAACCTTTAATTACATTTGATTAGTGGCATAATATCTTAAAAATATGGTCCAGATTTGTTTTACAGAGTTTTGAAGCGCCCAAACATAAAAAAAAGGTTCATGTTTAATCCCAACCTTTTTTTTGTAACCTTTTAAATCAAACTTTGATTGGGCTTACTAAACCAGGTAGAAATTTTGGGTTGGGCGCGTCCCGGAAAAGCAGAAAACACCTTTAAAGACATTGAAATAGTTGAAGAATATATCCAGGATGTCGTCAAGCCAGTCTTTAGACAGTTTCGAAGCGCGCAAATAAGGTATTTTTATGATTAATCCTACACACTTTTGGTAACATTTTCTTAACAGCTTTTTTTAAGCTTATTTCGCTAAGTTGAAATTTTGGGCTACCCGCATCCAAGAAACGCCCAAAGAACCTTTAATTACATTTGATTAGTGGCATAATATCTTAAAAATATGGTCCAGATTTGTTTTACAGAGTTTTGAAGCGCCCAAACATAAAAAAAAGGTTCATGTTTAATCCCAACCTTTTTTTTGTAACCTTTTAAATCAAACTTTGATTGGGCTTACTAAACCAGGTAGAAATTTTGGGTTGGGCGCGTCCCGGAAAAGCAGAAAACACCTTTAAAGACATTGAAATAGTTGAAGAATATATCCAGGATGTCGTCAAGCCAGTCTTTAGACAGTTTCGAAGCGCGCAAATAAGGTATTTTTATGATTAATCCTACACACTTTTGGTAACATTTTCTTAACAGCTTTTTTTAAGCTTATTTCGCTAAGTTGAAATTTTGGGCTACCCGCATCCAAGAAACGCCCAAAGAACCTTTAATTACATTTGATTAGTGGCATAATATCTTAAAAATATGGTCCAGATTTGTTTTACAGAGTTTTGAAGCGCCCAAACATAAAAAAAAGGTTCATGTTTAATCCCAACCTTTTTTTTGTAACCTTTTAAATCAAACTTTGATTGGGCTTACTAAACCAGGTAGAAATTTTGGGTTGGGCGCGTCCCGGAAAAGCAGAAAACACCTTTAAAGACATTGAAATAGTTGAAGAATATATCCAGGATGTCGTCAAGCCAGTCTTTAGACAGTTTCGAAGCGCGCAAATAAGGTATTTTTATGATTAATCCTACACACTTTTGGTAACATTTTCTTAACAGCTTTTTTTAAGCTTATTTCGCTAAGTTGAAATTTTGGGCTACCCGCATCCAAGAAACGCCCAAAGAACCTTTAATTACATTTGATTAGTGGCATAATATCTTAAAAATATGGTCCAGATTTGTTTTACAGAGTTTTGAAGCGCCCAAACATAAAAAAAAGGTTCATGTTTAATCCCAACCTTTTTTTTGTAACCTTTTAAATCAAACTTTGATTGGGCTTACTAAACCAGGTAGAAATTTTGGGTTGGGCGCGTCCCGGAAAAGCAGAAAACACCTTTAAAGACATTGAAATAGTTGAAGAATATATCCAGGATGTCGTCAAGCCAGTCTTTAGACAGTTTCGAAGCGCGCAAATAAGGTATTTTTATGATTAATCCTACACACTTTTGGTAACATTTTCTTAACAGCTTTTTTTAAGCTTATTTCGCTAAGTTGAAATTTTGGGCTACCCGCATCCAAGAAACGCCCAAAGAACCTTTAATTACATTTGATTAGTGGCATAATATCTTAAAAATATGGTCCAGATTTGTTTTACAGAGTTTTGAAGCGCCCAAACATAAAAAAAAGGTTCATGTTTAATCCCAACCTTTTTTTTGTAACCTTTTAAATCAAACTTTGATTGGGCTTACTAAACCAGGTAGAAATTTTGGGTTGGGCGCGTCCCGGAAAAGCAGAAAACACCTTTAAAGACATTGAAATAGTTGAAGAATATATCCAGGATGTCGTCAAGCCAGTCTTTAGACAGTTTCGAAGCGCGCAAATAAGGTATTTTTATGATTAATCCTACACACTTTTGGTAACATTTTCTTAACAGCTTTTTTTAAGCTTATTTCGCTAAGTTGAAATTTTGGGCTACCCGCATCCAAGAAACGCCCAAAGAACCTTTAATTACATTTGATTAGTGGCATAATATCTTAAAAATATGGTCCAGATTTGTTTTACAGAGTTTTGAAGCGCCCAAACATAAAAAAAAGGTTCATGTTTAATCCCAACCTTTTTTTTGTAACCTTTTAAATCAAACTTTGATTGGGCTTACTAAACCAGGTAGAAATTTTGGGTTGGGCGCGTCCCGGAAAAGCAGAAAACACCTTTAAAGACATTGAAATAGTTGAAGAATATATCCAGGATGTCGTCAAGCCAGTCTTTAGACAGTTTCGAAGCGCGCAAATAAGGTATTTTTATGATTAATCCTACACACTTTTGGTAACATTTTCTTAACAGCTTTTTTTAAGCTTATTTCGCTAAGTTGAAATTTTGGGCTACCCGCATCCAAGAAACGCCCAAAGAACCTTTAATTACATTTGATTAGTGGCATAATATCTTAAAAATATGGTCCAGATTTGTTTTACAGAGTTTTGAAGCGCCCAAACATAAAAAAAAGGTTCATGTTTAATCCCAACCTTTTTTTTGTAACCTTTTAAATCAAACTTTGATTGGGCTTACTAAACCAGGTAGAAATTTTGGGTTGGGCGCGTCCCGGAAAAGCAGAAAACACCTTTAAAGACATTGAAATAGTTGAAGAATATATCCAGGATGTCGTCAAGCCAGTCTTTAGACAGTTTCGAAGCGCGCAAATAAGGTATTTTTATGATTAATCCTACACACTTTTGGTAACATTTTCTTAACAGCTTTTTTTAAGCTTATTTCGCTAAGTTGAAATTTTGGGCTACCCGCATCCAAGAAACGCCCAAAGAACCTTTAATTACATTTGATTAGTGGCATAATATCTTAAAAATATGGTCCAGATTTGTTTTACAGAGTTTTGAAGCGCCCAAACATAAAAAAAAGGTTCATGTTTAATCCCAACCTTTTTTTTGTAACCTTTTAAATCAAACTTTGATTGGGCTTACTAAACCAGGTAGAAATTTTGGGTTGGGCGCGTCCCGGAAAAGCAGAAAACACCTTTAAAGACATTGAAATAGTTGAAGAATATATCCAGGATGTCGTCAAGCCAGTCTTTAGACAGTTTCGAAGCGCGCAAATAAGGTATTTTTATGATTAATCCTACACACTTTTGGTAACATTTTCTTAACAGCTTTTTTTAAGCTTATTTCGCTAAGTTGAAATTTTGGGCTACCCGCATCCAAGAAACGCCCAAAGAACCTTTAATTACATTTGATTAGTGGCATAATATCTTAAAAATATGGTCCAGATTTGTTTTACAGAGTTTTGAAGCGCCCAAACATAAAAAAAAGGTTCATGTTTAATCCCAACCTTTTTTTTGTAACCTTTTAAATCAAACTTTGATTGGGCTTACTAAACCAGGTAGAAATTTTGGGTTGGGCGCGTCCCGGAAAAGCAGAAAACACCTTTAAAGACATTGAAATAGTTGAAGAATATATCCAGGATGTCGTCAAGCCAGTCTTTAGACAGTTTCGAAGCGCGCAAATAAGGTATTTTTATGATTAATCCTACACACTTTTGGTAACATTTTCTTAACAGCTTTTTTTAAGCTTATTTCGCTAAGTTGAAATTTTGGGCTACCCGCATCCAAGAAACGCCCAAAGAACCTTTAATTACATTTGATTAGTGGCATAATATCTTAAAAATATGGTCCAGATTTGTTTTACAGAGTTTTGAAGCGCCCAAACATAAAAAAAAGGTTCATGTTTAATCCCAACCTTTTTTTTGTAACCTTTTAAATCAAACTTTGATTGGGCTTACTAAACCAGGTAGAAATTTTGGGTTGGGCGCGTCCCGGAAAAGCAGAAAACACCTTTAAAGACATTGAAATAGTTGAAGAATATATCCAGGATGTCGTCAAGCCAGTCTTTAGACAGTTTCGAAGCGCGCAAATAAGGTATTTTTATGATTAATCCTACACACTTTTGGTAACATTTTCTTAACAGCTTTTTTTAAGCTTATTTCGCTAAGTTGAAATTTTGGGCTACCCGCATCCAAGAAACGCCCAAAGAACCTTTAATTACATTTGATTAGTGGCATAATATCTTAAAAATATGGTCCAGATTTGTTTTACAGAGTTTTGAAGCGCCCAAACATAAAAAAAAGGTTCATGTTTAATCCCAACCTTTTTTTTGTAACCTTTTAAATCAAACTTTGATTGGGCTTACTAAACCAGGTAGAAATTTTGGGTTGGGCGCGTCCCGGAAAAGCAGAAAACACCTTTAAAGACATTGAAATAGTTGAAGAATATATCCAGGATGTCGTCAAGCCAGTCTTTAGACAGTTTCGAAGCGCGCAAATAAGGTATTTTTATGATTAATCCTACACACTTTTGGTAACATTTTCTTAACAGCTTTTTTTAAGCTTATTTCGCTAAGTTGAAATTTTGGGCTACCCGCATCCAAGAAACGCCCAAAGAACCTTTAATTACATTTGATTAGTGGCATAATATCTTAAAAATATGGTCCAGATTTGTTTTACAGAGTTTTGAAGCGCCCAAACATAAAAAAAAGGTTCATGTTTAATCCCAACCTTTTTTTTGTAACCTTTTAAATCAAACTTTGATTGGGCTTACTAAACCAGGTAGAAATTTTGGGTTGGGCGCGTCCCGGAAAAGCAGAAAACACCTTTAAAGACATTGAAATAGTTGAAGAATATATCCAGGATGTCGTCAAGCCAGTCTTTAGACAGTTTCGAAGCGCGCAAATAAGGTATTTTTATGATTAATCCTACACACTTTTGGTAACATTTTCTTAACAGCTTTTTTTAAGCTTATTTCGCTAAGTTGAAATTTTGGGCTACCCGCATCCAAGAAACGCCCAAAGAACCTTTAATTACATTTGATTAGTGGCATAATATCTTAAAAATATGGTCCAGATTTGTTTTACAGAGTTTTGAAGCGCCCAAACATAAAAAAAAGGTTCATGTTTAATCCCAACCTTTTTTTTGTAACCTTTTAAATCAAACTTTGATTGGGCTTACTAAACCAGGTAGAAATTTTGGGTTGGGCGCGTCCCGGAAAAGCAGAAAACACCTTTAAAGACATTGAAATAGTTGAAGAATATATCCAGGATGTCGTCAAGCCAGTCTTTAGACAGTTTCGAAGCGCGCAAATAAGGTATTTTTATGATTAATCCTACACACTTTTGGTAACATTTTCTTAACAGCTTTTTTTAAGCTTATTTCGCTAAGTTGAAATTTTGGGCTACCCGCATCCAAGAAACGCCCAAAGAACCTTTAATTACATTTGATTAGTGGCATAATATCTTAAAAATATGGTCCAGATTTGTTTTACAGAGTTTTGAAGCGCCCAAACATAAAAAAAAGGTTCATGTTTAATCCCAACCTTTTTTTTGTAACCTTTTAAATCAAACTTTGATTGGGCTTACTAAACCAGGTAGAAATTTTGGGTTGGGCGCGTCCCGGAAAAGCAGAAAACACCTTTAAAGACATTGAAATAGTTGAAGAATATATCCAGGATGTCGTCAAGCCAGTCTTTAGACAGTTTCGAAGCGCGCAAATAAGGTATTTTTATGATTAATCCTACACACTTTTGGTAACATTTTCTTAACAGCTTTTTTTAAGCTTATTTCGCTAAGTTGAAATTTTGGGCTACCCGCATCCAAGAAACGCCCAAAGAACCTTTAATTACATTTGATTAGTGGCATAATATCTTAAAAATATGGTCCAGATTTGTTTTACAGAGTTTTGAAGCGCCCAAACATAAAAAAAAGGTTCATGTTTAATCCCAACCTTTTTTTTGTAACCTTTTAAATCAAACTTTGATTGGGCTTACTAAACCAGGTAGAAATTTTGGGTTGGGCGCGTCCCGGAAAAGCAGAAAACACCTTTAAAGACATTGAAATAGTTGAAGAATATATCCAGGATGTCGTCAAGCCAGTCTTTAGACAGTTTCGAAGCGCGCAAATAAGGTATTTTTATGATTAATCCTACACACTTTTGGTAACATTTTCTTAACAGCTTTTTTTAAGCTTATTTCGCTAAGTTGAAATTTTGGGCTACCCGCATCCAAGAAACGCCCAAAGAACCTTTAATTACATTTGATTAGTGGCATAATATCTTAAAAATATGGTCCAGATTTGTTTTACAGAGTTTTGAAGCGCCCAAACATAAAAAAAAGGTTCATGTTTAATCCCAACCTTTTTTTTGTAACCTTTTAAATCAAACTTTGATTGGGCTTACTAAACCAGGTAGAAATTTTGGGTTGGGCGCGTCCCGGAAAAGCAGAAAACACCTTTAAAGACATTGAAATAGTTGAAGAATATATCCAGGATGTCGTCAAGCCAGTCTTTAGACAGTTTCGAAGCGCGCAAATAAGGTATTTTTATGATTAATCCTACACACTTTTGGTAACATTTTCTTAACAGCTTTTTTTAAGCTTATTTCGCTAAGTTGAAATTTTGGGCTACCCGCATCCAAGAAACGCCCAAAGAACCTTTAATTACATTTGATTAGTGGCATAATATCTTAAAAATATGGTCCAGATTTGTTTTACAGAGTTTTGAAGCGCCCAAACATAAAAAAAAGGTTCATGTTTAATCCCAACCTTTTTTTTGTAACCTTTTAAATCAAACTTTGATTGGGCTTACTAAACCAGGTAGAAATTTTGGGTTGGGCGCGTCCCGGAAAAGCAGAAAACACCTTTAAAGACATTGAAATAGTTGAAGAATATATCCAGGATGTCGTCAAGCCAGTCTTTAGACAGTTTCGAAGCGCGCAAATAAGGTATTTTTATGATTAATCCTACACACTTTTGGTAACATTTTCTTAACATCTTTTTTTAAGCTTATTTCGCTAAGTTGAAATTTTGGGCTACCCGCATCCAAGAAACGCCCAAAGAACCTTTAATTACATTTGATTAGTGGCATAATATCTTAAAAATATGGTCCAGATTTGTTTTACAGAGTTTTGAAGCGCCCAAACATAAAAAAAAGGTTCATGTTTAATCCCAACCTTTTTTTTGTAACCTTTTAAATCAAACTTTGATTGGGCTTACTAAACCAGGTAGAAATTTTGGGTTGGGCGCGTCCCGGAAAAGCAGAAAACACCTTTAAAGACATTGAAATAGTTGAAGAATATATCCAGGATGTCGTCAAGCCAGTCTTTAGACAGTTTCGAAGCGCGCAAATAAGGTATTTTTATGATTAATCCTACACACTTTTGGTAACATTTTCTTAACATCTTTTTTTAAGCTTATTTCGCTAAGTTGAAATTTTGGGCTACCCGCATCCAAGAAACGCCCAAAGAACCTTTAATTACATTTGATTAGAGGCATAATATCTTAAAAATATGGTCCAGATTTGTTTTACAGAGTTTTGAAGCGCCCAAACATAAAAAAAAGGTTCATGTTTAATCCCAACCTTTTTTTTGTAACCTTTTAAATCAAACTTTGATTGGGCTTACTAAACCAGGTAGAAATTTTGGGTTGGGCGCGTCCCGGAAAAGCAGAAAACACCTTTAAAGACATTGAAATAGTTGAAGAATATATCCAGGATGTCGTCAAGCCAGTCTTTAGACAGTTTCGAAGCTCGCAAATAAGGTATTTTTATGATTAATCCTACACACTTTTGGTAACATTTTCTTAACATCTTTTTTTAAGCTTATTTCGCTAAGTTGAAATTTTGGGCTACCCGCATCCAAGAAACGCCCAAAGAACCTTTAATTACATTTGATTAGTGGCATAATATCTTAAAAATATGGTCCAGATTTGTTTTACAGAGTTTTGAAGCGCCCAAACATAAAAAAAAGGTTCATGTTTAATCCCAACCTTTTTTTTGTAACCTTTTAAATCAAACTTTGATTGGGCTTACTAAACCAGGCAGAAATTTTGGGTTGGGCGCGTCCCGGAAAAGCAGAAAACACCTTTAAAGACATTGAAATAGTTGAAGAATATATCCAGGATGTCGTCAAGCCAGTCTTTAGACAGTTTCGAAGCGCGCAAATAAGGTATTTTTATGATTAATCCTACACACTTTTGGTAACATTTTCTTAACATCTTTTTTTAAGCTTATTTCGCTAAGTTGAAATTTTGGGCTACCCGCATCCAAGAAACGCCCAAAGAACCTTTAATTACATTTGATTAGTGGCATAATATCTTAAAAATATGGTCCAGATTTGTTTTACAGAGTTTTGAAGCGCCCAAACATAAAAAAAAGGTTCATGTTTAATCCCAACCTTTTTTTTGTAACCTTTTAAATCAAACTTTGATTGGGCTTACTAAACCAGGTAGAAATTTTGGGTTGGGCGCGTCCCGGAAAAGCAGAAAACACCTTTAAAGACATTGAAATAGTTGAAGAATATATCCAGGATGTCGTCAAGCCAGTCTTTAGACAGTTTCGAAGCGCGCAAATAAGGTATTTTTATGATTAATCCTACACACTTTTGGTAACATTTTCTTAACATCTTTTTTTAAGCTTATTTCGCTAAGTTGAAATTTTGGGCTACCCGCATCCAAGAAACGCCCAAAGAACCTTTAATTACATTTGATTAGTGGCATAATATCTTAAAAATATGGTCCAGATTTGTTTTACAGAGTTTTGAAGCGCCCAAACATAAAAAAAAGGTTCATGTTTAATCCCAACCTTTTTTTTGTAACCTTTTAAATCAAACTTTGATTGGGCTTACTAAACCAGGTAGAAATTTTGGGTTGGGCGCGTCCCGGAAAAGCAGAAAACACCTTTAAAGACATTGAAATAGTTGAAGAATATATCCAGGATGTCGTCAAGCCAGTCTTTAGACAGTTTCGAAGCGCGCAAATAAGGTATTTTTATGATTAATCCTACACACTTTTGGTAACATTTTCTTAACATCTTTTTTTAAGCTTATTTCGCTAAGTTGAAATTTTGGGCTACCCGCATCCAAGAAACGCCCAAAGAACCTTTAATTACATTTGATTAGTGGCATAATATCTTAAAAATATGGTCCAGATTTGTTTTACAGAGTTTTGAAGCGCCCAAACATAAAAAAAAGGTTCATGTTTAATCCCAACCTTTTTTTTGTAACCTTTTAAATCAAACTTTGATTGGGCTTACTAAACCAGGTAGAAATTTTGGGTTGGGCGCGTCCCGGAAAAGCAGAAAACACCTTTAAAGACATTGAAATAGTTGAAGAATATATCCAGGATGTCGTCAAGCCAGTCTTTAGACAGTTTCGAAGCGCGCAAATAAGGTATTTTTATGATTAATCCTACACACTTTTGGTAACATTTTCTTAACATCTTTTTTTAAGCTTATTTCGCTAAGTTGAAATTTTGGGCTACCCGCATCCAAGAAACGCCCAAAGAACCTTTAATTACATTTGATTAGTGGCATAATATCTTAAAAATATGGTCCAGATTTGTTTTACAGAGTTTTGAAGCGCCCAAACATAAAAAAAAGGTTCATGTTTAATCCCAACCTTTTTTTTGTAACCTTTTAAATCAAACTTTGATTGGGCTTACTAAACCAGGTAGAAATTTTGGGTTGGGCGCGTCCCGGAAAAGCAGAAAACACCTTTAAAGACATTGAAATAGTTGAAGAATATATCCAGGATGTCGTCAAGCCAGTCTTTAGACAGTTTCGAAGCGCGCAAATAAGGTATTTTTATGATTAATCCTACACACTTTTGGTAACATTTTCTTAACATCTTTTTTTAAGCTTATTTCGCTAAGTTGAAATTTTGGGCTACCCGCATCCAAGAAACGCCCAAAGAACCTTTAATTACATTTGATTAGTGGCATAATATCTTAAAAATATGGTCCAGATTTGTTTTACAGAGTTTTGAAGCGCCCAAACATAAAAAAAAGGTTCATGTTTAATCCCAACCTTTTTTTTGTAACCTTTTAAATCAAACTTTGATTGGGCTTACTAAACCAGGTAGAAATTTTGGGTTGGGCGCGTCCCGGAAAAGCAGAAAACACCTTTAAAGACATTGAAATAGTTGAAGAATATATCCAGGATGTCGTCAAGCCAGTCTTTAGACAGTTTCGAAGCGCGCAAATAAGGTATTTTTATGATTAATCCTACACACTTTTGGTAACATTTTCTTAACATCTTTTTTTAAGCTTATTTCGCTAAGTTGAAATTTTGGGCTACCCGCATCCAAGAAACGCCCAAAGAACCTTTAATTACATTTGATTAGTGGCATAATATCTTAAAAATATGGTCCAGATTTGTTTTACAGAGTTTTGAAGCGCCCAAACATAAAAAAAAGGTTCATGTTTAATCCCAACCTTTTTTTTGTAACCTTTTAAATCAAACTTTGATTGGGCTTACTAAACCAGGTAGAAATTTTGGGTTGGGCGCGTCCCGGAAAAGCAGAAAACACCTTTAAAGACATTGAAATAGTTGAAGAATATATCCAGGATGTCGTCAAGCCAGTCTTTAGACAGTTTCGAAGCGCGCAAATAAGGTATTTTTATGATTAATCCTACACACTTTTGGTAACATTTTCTTAACATCTTTTTTTAAGCTTATTTCGCTAAGTTGAAATTTTGGGCTACCCGCATCCAAGAAACGCCCAAAGAACCTTTAATTACATTTGATTAGTGGCATAATATCTTAAAAATATGGTCCAGATTTGTTTTACAGAGTTTTGAAGCGCCCAAACATAAAAAAAAGGTTCATGTTTAATCCCAACCTTTTTTTTGTAACCTTTTAAATCAAACTTTGATTGGGCTTACTAAACCAGGTAGAAATTTTGGGTTGGGCGCGTCCCGGAAAAGCAGAAAACACCTTTAAAGACATTGAAATAGTTGAAGAATATATCCAGGATGTCGTCAAGCCAGTCTTTAGACAGTTTCGAAGCGCGCAAATAAGGTATTTTTATGATTAATCCTACACACTTTTGGTAACATTTTCTTAACATCTTTTTTTAAGCTTATTTCGCTAAGTTGAAATTTTGGGCTACCCGCATCCAAGAAACGCCCAAAGAACCTTTAATTACATTTGATTAGTGGCATAATATCTTAAAAATATGGTCCAGATTTGTTTTACAGAGTTTTGAAGCGCCCAAACATAAAAAAAAGGTTCATGTTTAATCCCAACCTTTTTTTTGTAACCTTTTAAATCAAACTTTGATTGGGCTTACTAAACCAGGTAGAAATTTTGGGTTGGGCGCGTCCCGGAAAAGCAGAAAACACCTTTAAAGACATTGAAATAGTTGAAGAATATATCCAGGATGTCGTCAAGCCAGTCTTTAGACAGTTTCGAAGCGCGCAAATAAGGTATTTTTATGATTAATCCTACACACTTTTGGTAACATTTTCTTAACATCTTTTTTTAAGCTTATTTCGCTAAGTTGAAATTTTGGGCTACCCGCATCCAAGAAACGCCCAAAGAACCTTTAATTACATTTGATTAGTGGCATAATATCTTAAAAATATGGTCCAGATTTGTTTTACAGAGTTTTGAAGCGCCCAAACATAAAAAAAAGGTTCATGTTTAATCCCAACCTTTTTTTTGTAACCTTTTAAATCAAACTTTGATTGGGCTTACTAAACCAGGTAGAAATTTTGGGTTGGGCGCGTCCCGGAAAAGCAGAAAACACCTTTAAAGACATTGAAATAGTTGAAGAATATATCCAGGATGTCGTCAAGCCAGTCTTTAGACAGTTTCGAAGCGCGCAAATAAGGTATTTTTATGATTAATCCTACACACTTTTGGTAACATTTTCTTAACATCTTTTTTTAAGCTTATTTCGCTAAGTTGAAATTTTGGGCTACCCGCATCCAAGAAACGCCCAAAGAACCTTTAATTACATTTGATTAGTGGCATAATATCTTAAAAATATGGTCCAGATTTGTTTTACAGAGTTTTGAAGCGCCCAAACATAAAAAAAAGGTTCATGTTTAATCCCAACCTTTTTTTTTGTAACCTTTTAAATCAAACTTTGATTGGGCTTACTAAACCAGGTAGAAATTTTGGGTTGGGCGCGTCCCGGAAAAGCAGAAAACACCTTTAAAGACATTGAAATAGTTGAAGAATATATCCAGGATGTCGTCAAGCCAGTCTTTAGACAGTTTCGAAGCGCGCAAATAAGGTATTTTTATGATTAATCCTACACACTTTTGGTAACATTTTCTTAACAGCTTTTTTTAAGCTTATTTCGCTAAGTTGAAATTTTGGGCTACCCGCATCCAAGAAACGCCCAAAGAACCTTTAATTACATTTGATTAGTGGCATAATATCTTAAAAATATGGTCCAGATTTGTTTTACAGAGTTTTGAAGCGCCCAAACATAAAAAAAAGGTTCATGTTTAATCCCAACCTTTTTTTTGTAACCTTTTAAATCAAACTTTGATTGGGCTTACTAAACCAGGTAGAAATTTTGGGTTGGGCGCGTCCCGGAAAAGCAGAAAACACCTTTAAAGACATTGAAATAGTTGAAGAATATATCCAGGATGTCGTCAAGCCAGTCTTTAGACAGTTTCGAAGCGCGCAAATAAGGTATTTTTATGATTAATCCTACACACTTTTGGTAACATTTTCTTAACAGCTTTTTTTAAGCTTATTTCGCTAAGTTGAAATTTTGGGCTACCCGCATCCAAGAAACGCCCAAAGAACCTTTAATTACATTTGATTAGTGGCATAATATCTTAAAAATATGGTCCAGATTTGTTTTACAGAGTTTTGAAGCGCCCAAACATAAAAAAAAGGTTCATGTTTAATCCCAACCTTTTTTTTGTAACCTTTTAAATCAAACTTTGATTGGGCTTACTAAACCAGGTAGAAATTTTGGGTTGGGCGCGTCCCGGAAAAGCAGAAAACACCTTTAAAGACATTGAAATAGTTGAAGAATATATCCAGGATGTCGTCAAGCCAGTCTTTAGACAGTTTCGAAGCGCGCAAATAAGGTATTTTTATGATTAATCCTACACACTTTTGGTAACATTTTCTTAACAGCTTTTTTTAAGCTTATTTCGCTAAGTTGAAATTTTGGGCTACCCGCATCCAAGAAACGCCCAAAGAACCTTTAATTACATTTGATTAGTGGCATAATATCTTAAAAATATGGTCCAGATTTGTTTTACAGAGTTTTGAAGCGCCCAAACATAAAAAAAAGGTTCATGTTTAATCCCAACCTTTTTTTTGTAACCTTTTAAATCAAACTTTGATTGGGCTTACTAAACCAGGTAGAAATTTTGGGTTGGGCGCGTCCCGGAAAAGCAGAAAACACCTTTAAAGACATTGAAATAGTTGAAGAATATATCCAGGATGTCGTCAAGCCAGTCTTTAGACAGTTTCGAAGCGCGCAAATAAGGTATTTTTATGATTAATCCTACACACTTTTGGTAACATTTTCTTAACAGCTTTTTTTAAGCTTATTTCGCTAAGTTGAAATTTTGGGCTACCCGCATCCAAGAAACGCCCAAAGAACCTTTAATTACATTTGATTAGTGGCATAATATCTTAAAAATATGGTCCAGATTTGTTTTACAGAGTTTTGAAGCGCCCAAACATAAAAAAAAGGTTCATGTTTAATCCCAACCTTTTTTTTGTAACCTTTTAAATCAAACTTTGATTGGGCTTACTAAACCAGGTAGAAATTTTGGGTTGGGCGCGTCCCGGAAAAGCAGAAAACACCTTTAAAGACATTGAAATAGTTGAAGAATATATCCAGGATGTCGTCAAGCCAGTCTTTAGACAGTTTCGAAGCGCGCAAATAAGGTATTTTTATGATTAATCCTACACACTTTTGGTAACATTTTCTTAACAGCTTTTTTTAAGCTTATTTCGCTAAGTTGAAATTTTGGGCTACCCGCATCCAAGAAACGCCCAAAGAACCTTTAATTACATTTGATTAGTGGCATAATATCTTAAAAATATGGTCCAGATTTGTTTTACAGAGTTTTGAAGCGCCCAAACATAAGAAAAAGGTTCATGTTTAATCCCAACCTTTTTTTTGTAACCTTTTAAATCAAACTTTGATTGGGCTTACTAAACCAGGTAGAAATTTTGGGTTGGGCGCGTCCCGGAAAAGCAGAAAACACCTTTAAAGACATTGAAATAGTTGAAGAATATATCCAGGATGTCGTCAAGCCAGTCTTTAGACAGTTTCGAAGCGCGCAAATAAGGTATTTTTATGATTAATCCTACACACTTTTGGTAACATTTTCTTAACAGCTTTTTTTAAGCTTATTTCGCTAAGTTGAAATTTTGGGCTACCCGCATCCAAGAAACGCCCAAAGAACCTTTAATTACATTTGATTAGTGGCATAATATCTTAAAAATATGGTCCAGATTTGTTTTACAGAGTTTTGAAGCGCCCAAACATAAAAAAAAGGTTCATGTTTAATCCCAACCTTTTTTTTGTAACCTTTTAAATCAAACTTTGATTGGGCTTACTAAACCAGGTAGAAATTTTGGGTTGGGCGCGTCCCGGAAAAGCAGAAAACACCTTTAAAGACATTGAAATAGTTGAAGAATATATCCAGGATGTCGTCAAGCCAGTCTTTAGACAGTTTCGAAGCGCGCAAATAAGGTATTTTTATGATTAATCCTACACACTTTTGGTAACATTTTCTTAACAGCTTTTTTTAAGCTTATTTCGCTAAGTTGAAATTTTGGGCTACCCGCATCCAAGAAACGCCCAAAGAACCTTTAATTACATTTGATTAGTGGCATAATATCTTAAAAATATTATGGTCCAGATTTGTTTTACAGAGTTTTGAAGCGCCCAAACATAAAAAAAAGGTTCATGTTTAATCCCAACCTTTTTTTTGTAACCTTTTAAATCAAACTTTGATTGGGCTTACTAAACCAGGTAGAAATTTTGGGTTGGGCGCGTCCCGGAAAAGCAGAAAACACCTTTAAAGACATTGAAATAGTTGAAGAATATATCCAGGATGTCGTCAAGCCAGTCTTTAGACAGTTTCGAAGCGCGCAAATAAGGTATTTTTATGATTAATCCTACACACTTTTGGTAACATTTTCTTAACATCTTTTTTTAAGCTTATTTCGCTAAGTTGAAATTTTGGGCTACCCGCATCCAAGAAACGCCCAAAGAACCTTTAATTACATTTGATTAGTGGCATAATATCTTAAAAATATGGTCCAGATTTGTTTTACAGAGTTTTGAAGCGCCCAAACATAAAAAAAAGGTTCATGTTTAATCCCAACCTTTTTTTTTGTAACCTTTTAAATCAAACTTTGATTGGGCTTACTAAACCAGGTAGAAATTTTGGGTTGGGCGCGTCCCGGAAAAGCAGAAAACACCTTTAAAGACATTGAAATAGTTGAAGAATATATCCAGGATGTCGTCAAGCCAGTCTTTAGACAGTTTCGAAGCGCGCAAATAAGGTATTTTTATGATTAATCCTACACACTTTTGGTAACATTTTCTTAACATCTTTTTTTAAGCTTATTTCGCTAAGTTGAAATTTTGGGCTACCCGCATCCAAGAAACGCCCAAAGAACCTTTAATTACATTTGATTAGTGGCATAATATCTTAAAAATATGGTCCAGATTTGTTTTACAGAGTTTTGAAGCGCCCAAACATAAAAAAAAGGTTCATGTTTAATCCCAACCTTTTTTTTGTAACCTTTTAAATCAAACTTTGATTGGGCTTACTAAACCAGGTAGAAATTTTGGGTTGGGCGCGTCCCGGAAAAGCAGAAAACACCTTTAAAGACATTGAAATAGTTGAAGAATATATCCAGGATGTCGTCAAGCCAGTCTTTAGACAGTTTCGAAGCGCGCAAATAAGGTATTTTTATGATTAATCCTACACACTTTTGGTAACATTTTCTTAACAGCTTTTTTTAAGCTTATTTCGCTAAGTTGAAATTTTGGGCTACCCGCATCCAAGAAACGCCCAAAGAACCTTTAATTACATTTGATTAGTGGCATAATATCTTAAAAATATGGTCCAGATTTGTTTTACAGAGTTTTGAAGCGCCCAAACATAAAAAAAAGGTTCATGTTTAATCCCAACCTTTTTTTTGTAACCTTTTAAATCAAACTTTGATTGGGCTTACTAAACCAGGTAGAAATTTTGGGTTGGGCGCGTCCCGGAAAAGCAGAAAACACCTTTAAAGACATTGAAATAGTTGAAGAATATATCCAGGATGTCGTCAAGCCAGTCTTTAGACAGTTTCGAAGCGCGCAAATAAGGTATTTTTATGATTAATCCTACACACTTTTGGTAACATTTTCTTAACAGCTTTTTTTAAGCTTATTTCGCTAAGTTGAAATTTTGGGCTACCCGCATCCAAGAAACGCCCAAAGAACCTTTAATTACATTTGATTAGTGGCATAATATCTTAAAAATATGGTCCAGATTTGTTTTACAGAGTTTTGAAGCGCCCAAACATAAAAAAAAGGTTCATGTTTAATCCCAACCTTTTTTTTGTAACCTTTTAAATCAAACTTTGATTGGGCTTACTAAACCAGGTAGAAATTTTGGGTTGGGCGCGTCCCGGAAAAGCAGAAAACACCTTTAAAGACATTGAAATAGTTGAAGAATATATCCAGGATGTCGTCAAGCCAGTCTTTAGACAGTTTCGAAGCGCGCAAATAAGGTATTTTTATGATTAATCCTACACACTTTTGGTAACATTTTCTTAACAGCTTTTTTTAAGCTTATTTCGCTAAGTTGAAATTTTGGGCTACCCGCATCCAAGAAACGCCCAAAGAACCTTTAATTACATTTGATTAGTGGCATAATATCTTAAAAATATGGTCCAGATTTGTTTTACAGAGTTTTGAAGCGCCCAAACATAAAAAAAAGGTTCATGTTTAATCCCAACCTTTTTTTTGTAACCTTTTAAATCAAACTTTGATTGGGCTTACTAAACCAGGTAGAAATTTTGGGTTGGGCGCGTCCCGGAAAAGCAGAAAACACCTTTAAAGACATTGAAATAGTTGAAGAATATATCCAGGATGTCGTCAAGCCAGTCTTTAGACAGTTTCGAAGCGCGCAAATAAGGTATTTTTATGATTAATCCTACACACTTTTGGTAACATTTTCTTAACAGCTTTTTTTAAGCTTATTTCGCTAAGTTGAAATTTTGGGCTACCCGCATCCAAGAAACGCCCAAAGAACCTTTAATTACATTTGATTAGTGGCATAATATCTTAAAAATATGGTCCAGATTTGTTTTACAGAGTTTTGAAGCGCCCAAACATAAAAAAAAGGTTCATGTTTAATCCCAACCTTTTTTTTGTAACCTTTTAAATCAAACTTTGATTGGGCTTACTAAACCAGGTAGAAATTTTGGGTTGGGCGCGTCCCGGAAAAGCAGAAAACACCTTTAAAGACATTGAAATAGTTGAAGAATATATCCAGGATGTCGTCAAGCCAGTCTTTAGACAGTTTCGAAGCGCGCAAATAAGGTATTTTTATGATTAATCCTACACACTTTTGGTAACATTTTCTTAACAGCTTTTTTTAAGCTTATTTCGCTAAGTTGAAATTTTGGGCTACCCGCATCCAAGAAACGCCCAAAGAACCTTTAATTACATTTGATTAGTGGCATAATATCTTAAAAATATGGTCCAGATTTGTTTTACAGAGTTTTGAAGCGCCCAAACATAAAAAAAAGGTTCATGTTTAATCCCAACCTTTTTTTTGTAACCTTTTAAATCAAACTTTGATTGGGCTTACTAAACCAGGTAGAAATTTTGGGTTGGGCGCGTCCCGGAAAAGCAGAAAACACCTTTAAAGACATTGAAATAGTTGAAGAATATATCCAGGATGTCGTCAAGCCAGTCTTTAGACAGTTTCGAAGCGCGCAAATAAGGTATTTTTATGATTAATCCTACACACTTTTGGTAACATTTTCTTAACAGCTTTTTTTAAGCTTATTTCGCTAAGTTGAAATTTTGGGCTACCCGCATCCAAGAAACGCCCAAAGAACCTTTAATTACATTTGATTAGTGGCATAATATCTTAAAAATATGGTCCAGATTTGTTTTACAGAGTTTTGAAGCGCCCAAACATAAAAAAAAGGTTCATGTTTAATCCCAACCTTTTTTTTGTAACCTTTTAAATCAAACTTTGATTGGGCTTACTAAACCAGGTAGAAATTTTGGGTTGGGCGCGTCCCGGAAAAGCAGAAAACACCTTTAAAGACATTGAAATAGTTGAAGAATATATCCAGGATGTCGTCAAGCCAGTCTTTAGACAGTTTCGAAGCGCGCAAATAAGGTATTTTTATGATTAATCCTACACACTTTTGGTAACATTTTCTTAACAGCTTTTTTTAAGCTTATTTCGCTAAGTTGAAATTTTGGGCTACCCGCATCCAAGAAACGCCCAAAGAACCTTTAATTACATTTGATTAGTGGCATAATATCTTAAAAATATGGTCCAGATTTGTTTTACAGAGTTTTGAAGCGCCCAAACATAAAAAAAAGGTTCATGTTTAATCCCAACCTTTTTTTTGTAACCTTTTAAATCAAACTTTGATTGGGCTTACTAAACCAGGTAGAAATTTTGGGTTGGGCGCGTCCCGGAAAAGCAGAAAACACCTTTAAAGACATTGAAATAGTTGAAGAATATATCCAGGATGTCGTCAAGCCAGTCTTTAGACAGTTTCGAAGCGCGCAAATAAGGTATTTTTATGATTAATCCTACACACTTTTGGTAACATTTTCTTAACAGCTTTTTTTAAGCTTATTTCGCTAAGTTGAAATTTTGGGCTACCCGCATCCAAGAAACGCCCAAAGAACCTTTAATTACATTTGATTAGTGGCATAATATCTTAAAAATATGGTCCAGATTTGTTTTACAGAGTTTTGAAGCGCCCAAACATAAAAAAAAGGTTCATGTTTAATCCCAACCTTTTTTTTGTAACCTTTTAAATCAAACTTTGATTGGGCTTACTAAACCAGGTAGAAATTTTGGGTTGGGCGCGTCCCGGAAAAGCAGAAAACACCTTTAAAGACATTGAAATAGTTGAAGAATATATCCAGGATGTCGTCAAGCCAGTCTTTAGACAGTTTCGAAGCGCGCAAATAAGGTATTTTTATGATTAATCCTACACACTTTTGGTAACATTTTCTTAACAGCTTTTTTTAAGCTTATTTCGCTAAGTTGAAATTTTGGGCTACCCGCATCCAAGAACGCCCAAAGAACCTTTAATTACATTTGATTAGTGGCATAATATCTTAAAAATATGGTCCAGATTTGTTTTACAGAGTTTTGAAGCGCCCAAACATAAAAAAAAGGTTCATGTTTAATCCCAACCTTTTTTTTGTAACCTTTTAAATCAAACTTTGATTGGGCTTACTAAACCAGGTAGAAATTTTGGGTTGGGCGCGTCCCGGAAAAGCAGAAAACACCTTTAAAGACATTGAAATAGTTGAAGAATATATCCAGGATGTCGTCAAGCCAGTCTTTAGACAGTTTCGAAGCGCGCAAATAAGGTATTTTTATGATTAATCCTACACACTTTTGGTAACATTTTCTTAACAGCTTTTTTTAAGCTTATTTCGCTAAGTTGAAATTTTGGGCTACCCGCATCCAAGAAACGCCCAAAGAACCTTTAATTACATTTGATTAGTGGCATAATATCTTAAAAATATGGTCCAGATTTGTTTTACAGAGTTTTGAAGCGCCCAAACATAAAAAAAAGGTTCATGTTTAATCCCAACCTTTTTTTTGTAACCTTTTAAATCAAACTTTGATTGGGCTTACTAAACCAGGTAGAAATTTTGGGTTGGGCGCGTCCCGGAAAAGCAGAAAACACCTTTAAAGACATTGAAATAGTTGAAGAATATATCCAGGATGTCGTCAAGCCAGTCTTTAGACAGTTTCGAAGCGCGCAAATAAGGTATTTTTATGATTAATCCTACACACTTTTGGTAACATTTTCTTAACAGCTTTTTTTAAGCTTATTTCGCTAAGTTGAAATTTTGGGCTACCCGCATCCAAGAAACGCCCAAAGAACCTTTAATTACATTTGATTAGTGGCATAATATCTTAAAAATATGGTCCAGATTTGTTTTACAGAGTTTTGAAGCGCCCAAACATAAAAAAAAGGTTCATGTTTAATCCCAACCTTTTTTTTGTAACCTTTTAAATCAAACTTTGATTGGGCTTACTAAACCAGGTAGAAATTTTGGGTTGGGCGCGTCCCGGAAAAGCAGAAAACACCTTTAAAGACATTGAAATAGTTGAAGAATATATCCAGGATGTCGTCAAGCCAGTCTTTAGACAGTTTCGAAGCGCGCAAATAAGGTATTTTTATGATTAATCCTACACACTTTTGGTAACATTTTCTTAACAGCTTTTTTTAAGCTTATTTCGCTAAGTTGAAATTTTGGGCTACCCGCATCCAAGAAACGCCCAAAGAACCTTTAATTACATTTGATTAGTGGCATAATATCTTAAAAATATGGTCCAGATTTGTTTTACAGAGTTTTGAAGCGCCCAAACATAAAAAAAAGGTTCATGTTTAATCCCAACCTTTTTTTTGTAACCTTTTAAATCAAACTTTGATTGGGCTTACTAAACCAGGTAGAAATTTTGGGTTGGGCGCGTCCCGGAAAAGCAGAAAACACCTTTAAAGACATTGAAATAGTTGAAGAATATATCCAGGATGTCGTCAAGCCAGTCTTTAGACAGTTTCGAAGCGCGCAAATAAGGTATTTTTATGATTAATCCTACACACTTTTGGTAACATTTTCTTAACAGCTTTTTTTAAGCTTATTTCGCTAAGTTGAAATTTTGGGCTACCCGCATCCAAGAAACGCCCAAAGAACCTTTAATTACATTTGATTAGTGGCATAATATCTTAAAAATATGGTCCAGATTTGTTTTACAGAGTTTTGAAGCGCCCAAACATAAAAAAAAGGTTCATGTTTAATCCCAACCTTTTTTTTGTAACCTTTTAAATCAAACTTTGATTGGGCTTACTAAACCAGGTAGAAATTTTGGGTTGGGCGCGTCCCGGAAAAGCAGAAAACACCTTTAAAGACATTGAAATAGTTGAAGAATATATCCAGGATGTCGTCAAGCCAGTCTTTAGACAGTTTCGAAGCGCGCAAATAAGGTATTTTTATGATTAATCCTACACACTTTTGGTAACATTTTCTTAACAGCTTTTTTTAAGCTTATTTCGCTAAGTTGAAATTTTGGGCTACCCGCATCCAAGAAACGCCCAAAGAACCTTTAATTACATTTGATTAGTGGCATAATATCTTAAAAATATGGTCCAGATTTGTTTTACAGAGTTTTGAAGCGCCCAAACATAAAAAAAAGGTTCATGTTTAATCCCAACCTTTTTTTTGTAACCTTTTAAATCAAACTTTGATTGGGCTTACTAAACCAGGTAGAAATTTTGGGTTGGGCGCGTCCCGGAAAAGCAGAAAACACCTTTAAAGACATTGAAATAGTTGAAGAATATATCCAGGATGTCGTCAAGCCAGTCTTTAGACAGTTTCGAAGCGCGCAAATAAGGTATTTTTATGATTAATCCTACACACTTTTGGTAACATTTTCTTAACAGCTTTTTTTAAGCTTATTTCGCTAAGTTGAAATTTTGGGCTACCCGCATCCAAGAAACGCCCAAAGAACCTTTAATTACATTTGATTAGTGGCATAATATCTTAAAAATATGGTCCAGATTTGTTTTACAGAGTTTTGAAGCGCCCAAACATAAAAAAAAGGTTCATGTTTAATCCCAACCTTTTTTTTGTAACCTTTTAAATCAAACTTTGATTGGGCTTACTAAACCAGGTAGAAATTTTGGGTTGGGCGCGTCCCGGAAAAGCAGAAAACACCTTTAAAGACATTGAAATAGTTGAAGAATATATCCAGGATGTCGTCAAGCCAGTCTTTAGACAGTTTCGAAGCGCGCAAATAAGGTATTTTTATGATTAATCCTACACACTTTTGGTAACATTTTCTTAACAGCTTTTTTTAAGCTTATTTCGCTAAGTTGAAATTTTGGGCTACCCGCATCCAAGAAACGCCCAAAGAACCTTTAATTACATTTGATTAGTGGCATAATATCTTAAAAATATGGTCCAGATTTGTTTTACAGAGTTTTGAAGCGCCCAAACATAAAAAAAAGGTTCATGTTTAATCCCAACCTTTTTTTTTGTAACCTTTTAAATCAAACTTTGATTGGGCTTACTAAACCAGGTAGAAATTTTGGGTTGGGCGCGTCCCGGAAAAGCAGAAAACACCTTTAAAGACATTGAAATAGTTGAAGAATATATCCAGGATGTCGTCAAGCCAGTCTTTAGACAGTTTCGAAGCGCGCAAATAAGGTATTTTTATGATTAATCCTACACAATTTTGGTAACATTTTCTTAACATCTTTTTTTAAGCTTATTTCGCTAAGTTGAAATTTTGGGCTACCCGCATCCAAGAAACGCCCAAAGAACCTTTAATTACATTTGATTAGTGGCATAATATCTTAAAAATATGGTCCAGATTTGTTTTACAGAGTTTTGAAGCGCCCAAACATAAAAAAAAGGTTCATGTTTAATCCCAACCTTTTTTTTGTAACCTTTTAAATCAAACTTTGATTGGGCTTACTAAACCAGGTAGAAATTTTGGGTTGGGCGCGTCCCGGAAAAGCAGAAAACACCTTTAAAGACATTGAAATAGTTGAAGAATATATCCAGGATGTCGTCAAGCCAGTCTTTAGACAGTTTCGAAGCGCGCAAATAAGGTATTTTTATGATTAATCCTACACACTTTTGGTAACATTTTCTTAACAGCTTTTTTTAAGCTTATTTCGCTAAGTTGAAATTTTGGGCTACCCGCATCCAAGAAACGCCCAAAGAACCTTTAATTACATTTGATTAGTGGCATAATATCTTAAAAATGTGGTCCAGATTTGTTTTACAGAGTTTTGAAGCGCCCAAACATAAAAAAAAGGTTCATGTTTAATCCCAACCTTTTTTTTGTAACCTTTTAAATCAAACTTTGATTGGGCTTACTAAACCAGGTAGAAATTTTGGGTTGGGCGCGTCCCGGAAAAGCAGAAAACACCTTTAAAGACATTGAAATAGTTGAAGAATATATCCAGGATGTCGTCAAGCCAGTCTTTAGACAGTTTCGAAGCGCGCAAATAAGGTATTTTTATGATTAATCCTACACACTTTTGGTAACATTTTCTTAACAGCTTTTTTTAAGCTTATTTCGCTAAGTTGAAATTTTGGGCTACCCGCATCCAAGAAACGCCCAAAGAACCTTTAATTACATTTGATTAGTGGCATAATATCTTAAAAATATGGTCCAGATTTGTTTTACAGAGTTTTGAAGCGCCCAAACATAAAAAAAAGGTTCATGTTTAATCCCAACCTTTTTTTTGTAACCTTTTAAATCAAACTTTGATTGGGCTTACTAAACCAGGTAGAAATTTTGGGTTGGGCGCGTCCCGGAAAAGCAGAAAACACCTTTAAAGACATTGAAATAGTTGAAGAATATATCCAGGATGTCGTCAAGCCAGTCTTTAGACAGTTTCGAAGCGCGCAAATAAGGTATTTTTATGATTAATCCTACACACTTTTGGTAACATTTTCTTAACAGCTTTTTTTAAGCTTATTTCGCTAAGTTGAAATTTTGGGCTACCCGCATCCAAGAAACGCCCAAAGAACCTTTAATTACATTTGATTAGTGGCATAATATCTTAAAAATATGGTCCAGATTTGTTTTACAGAGTTTTGAAGCGCCCAAACATAAAAAAAAGGTTCATGTTTAATCCCAACCTTTTTTTTGTAACCTTTTAAATCAAACTTTGATTGGGCTTACTAAACCAGGTAGAAATTTTGGGTTGGGCGCGTCCCGGAAAAGCAGAAAACACCTTTAAAGACATTGAAATAGTTGAAGAATATATCCAGGATGTCGTCAAGCCAGTCTTTAGACAGTTTCGAAGCGCGCAAATAAGGTATTTTTATGATTAATCCTACACACTTTTGGTAACATTTTCTTAACAGCTTTTTTTAAGCTTATTTCGCTAAGTTGAAATTTTGGGCTACCCGCATCCAAGAAACGCCCAAAGAACCTTTAATTACATTTGATTAGTGGCATAATATCTTAAAAATATGGTCCAGATTTGTTTTACAGAGTTTTGAAGCGCCCAAACATAAAAAAAAGGTTCATGTTTAATCCCAACCTTTTTTTTGTAACCTTTTAAATCAAACTTTGATTGGGCTTACTAAACCAGGTAGAAATTTTGGGTTGGGCGCGTCCCGGAAAAGCAGAAAACACCTTTAAAGACATTGAAATAGTTGAAGAATATATCCAGGATGTCGTCAAGCCAGTCTTTAGACAGTTTCGAAGCGCGCAAATAAGGTATTTTTATGATTAATCCTACACACTTTTGGTAACATTTTCTTAACAGCTTTTTTTAAGCTTATTTCGCTAAGTTGAAATTTTGGGCTACCCGCATCCAAGAAACGCCCAAAGAACCTTTAATTACATTTGATTAGTGGCATAATATCTTAAAAATATGGTCCAGATTTGTTTTACAGAGTTTTGAAGCGCCCAAACATAAAAAAAAGGTTCATGTTTAATCCCAACCTTTTTTTTGTAACCTTTTAAATCAAACTTTGATTGGGCTTACTAAACCAGGTAGAAATTTTGGGTTGGGCGCGTCCCGGAAAAGCAGAAAACACCTTTAAAGACATTGAAATAGTTGAAGAATATATCCAGGATGTCGTCAAGCCAGTCTTTAGACAGTTTCGAAGCGCGCAAATAAGGTATTTTTATGATTAATCCTACACACTTTTGGTAACATTTTCTTAACAGCTTTTTTTAAGCTTATTTCGCTAAGTTGAAATTTTGGGCTACCCGCATCCAAGAAACGCCCAAAGAACCTTTAATTACATTTGATTAGTGGCATAATATCTTAAAAATATGGTCCAGATTTGTTTTACAGAGTTTTGAAGCGCCCAAACATAAAAAAAAGGTTCATGTTTAATCCCAACCTTTTTTTTGTAACCTTTTAAATCAAACTTTGATTGGGCTTACTAAACCAGGTAGAAATTTTGGGTTGGGCGCGTCCCGGAAAAGCAGAAAACACCTTTAAAGACATTGAAATAGTTGAAGAATATATCCAGGATGTCGTCAAGCCAGTCTTTAGACAGTTTCGAAGCGCGCAAATAAGGTATTTTTATGATTAATCCTACACACTTTTGGTAACATTTTCTTAACAGCTTTTTTTAAGCTTATTTCGCTAAGTTGAAATTTTGGGCTACCCGCATCCAAGAAACGCCCAAAGAACCTTTAATTACATTTGATTAGTGGCATAATATCTTAAAAATATGGTCCAGATTTGTTTTACAGAGTTTTGAAGCGCCCAAACATAAAAAAAAGGTTCATGTTTAATCCCAACCTTTTTTTTGTAACCTTTTAAATCAAACTTTGATTGGGCTTACTAAACCAGGTAGAAATTTTGGGTTGGGCGCGTCCCGGAAAAGCAGAAAACACCTTTAAAGACATTGAAATAGTTGAAGAATATATCCAGGATGTCGTCAAGCCAGTCTTTAGACAGTTTCGAAGCGCGCAAATAAGGTATTTTTATGATTAATCCTACACACTTTTGGTAACATTTTCTTAACAGCTTTTTTTAAGCTTATTTCGCTAAGTTGAAATTTTGGGCTACCCGCATCCAAGAAACGCCCAAAGAACCTTTAATTACATTTGATTAGTGGCATAATATCTTAAAAATATGGTCCAGATTTGTTTTACAGAGTTTTGAAGCGCCCAAACATAAAAAAAAGGTTCATGTTTAATCCCAACCTTTTTTTTGTAACCTTTTAAATCAAACTTTGATTGGGCTTACTAAACCAGGTAGAAATTTTGGGTTGGGCGCGTCCCGGAAAAGCAGAAAACACCTTTAAAGACATTGAAATAGTTGAAGAATATATCCAGGATGTCGTCAAGCCAGTCTTTAGACAGTTTCGAAGCGCGCAAATAAGGTATTTTTATGATTAATCCTACACACTTTTGGTAACATTTTCTTAACAGCTTTTTTTAAGCTTATTTCGCTAAGTTGAAATTTTGGGCTACCCGCATCCAAGAAACGCCCAAAGAACCTTTAATTACATTTGATTAGTGGCATAATATCTTAAAAATATGGTCCAGATTTGTTTTACAGAGTTTTGAAGCGCCCAAACATAAAAAAAAGGTTCATGTTTAATCCCAACCTTTTTTTTTGTAACCTTTTAAATCAAACTTTGATTGGGCTTACTAAACCAGGTAGAAATTTTGGGTTGGGCGCGTCCCGGAAAAGCAGAAAACACCTTTAAAGACATTGAAATAGTTGAAGAATATATCCAGGATGTCGTCAAGCCAGTCTTTAGACAGTTTCGAAGCGCGCAAATAAGGTATTTTTATGATTAATCCTACACAATTTTGGTAACATTTTCTTAACATCTTTTTTTAAGCTTATTTCGCTAAGTTGAAATTTTGGGCTACCCGCATCCAAGAAACGCCCAAAGAACCTTTAATTACATTTGATTAGTGGCATAATATCTTAAAAATATGGTCCAGATTTGTTTTACAGAGTTTTGAAGCGCCCAAACATAAAAAAAAGGTTCATGTTTAATCCCAACCTTTTTTTTGTAACCTTTTAAATCAAACTTTGATTGGGCTTACTAAACCAGGTAGAAATTTTGGGTTGGGCGCGTCCCGGAAAAGCAGAAAACACCTTTAAAGACATTGAAATAGTTGAAGAATATATCCAGGATGTCGTCAAGCCAGTCTTTAGACAGTTTCGAAGCGCGCAAATAAGGTATTTTTATGATTAATCCTACACACTTTTGGTAACATTTTCTTAACAGCTTTTTTTAAGCTTATTTCGCTAAGTTGAAATTTTGGGCTACCCGCATCCAAGAAACGCCCAAAGAACCTTTAATTACATTTGATTAGTGGCATAATATCTTAAAAATGTGGTCCAGATTTGTTTTACAGAGTTTTGAAGCGCCCAAACATAAAAAAAAGGTTCATGTTTAATCCCAACCTTTTTTTTGTAACCTTTTAAATCAAACTTTGATTGGGCTTACTAAACCAGGTAGAAATTTTGGGTTGGGCGCGTCCCGGAAAAGCAGAAAACACCTTTAAAGACATTGAAATAGTTGAAGAATATATCCAGGATGTCGTCAAGCCAGTCTTTAGACAGTTTCGAAGCGCGCAAATAAGGTATTTTTATGATTAATCCTACACACTTTTGGTAACATTTTCTTAACAGCTTTTTTTAAGCTTATTTCGCTAAGTTGAAATTTTGGGCTACCCGCATCCAAGAAACGCCCAAAGAACCTTTAATTACATTTGATTAGTGGCATAATATCTTAAAAATATGGTCCAGATTTGTTTTACAGAGTTTTGAAGCGCCCAAACATAAAAAAAAGGTTCATGTTTAATCCCAACCTTTTTTTTGTAACCTTTTAAATCAAACTTTGATTGGGCTTACTAAACCAGGTAGAAATTTTGGGTTGGGCGCGTCCCGGAAAAGCAGAAAACACCTTTAAAGACATTGAAATAGTTGAAGAATATATCCAGGATGTCGTCAAGCCAGTCGTTAGACAGTTTCGAAGCGCGCAAATAAGGTATTTTTATGATTAATCCTACACACTTTTGGTAACATTTTCTTAACAGCTTTTTTTAAGCTTATTTCGCTAAGTTGAAATTTTGGGCTACCCGCATCCAAGAAACGCCCAAAGAACCTTTAATTACATTTGATTAGTGGCATAATATCTTAAAAATATGGTCCAGATTTGTTTTACAGAGTTTTGAAGCGCCCAAACATAAAAAAAAGGTTCATGTTTAATCCCAACCTTTTTTTTGTAACCTTTTAAATCAAACTTTGATTGGGCTTACTAAACCAGGTAGAAATTTTGGGTTGGGCGCGTCCCGGAAAAGCAGAAAACACCTTTAAAGACATTGAAATAGTTGAAGAATATATCCAGGATGTCGTCAAGCCAGTCTTTAGACAGTTTCGAAGCGCGCAAATAAGGTATTTTTATGATTAATCCTACACACTTTTGGTAACATTTTCTTAACAGCTTTTTTTAAGCTTATTTCGCTAAGTTGAAATTTTGGGCTACCCGCATCCAAGAAACGCCCAAAGAACCTTTAATTACATTTGATTAGTGGCATAATATCTTAAAAATATGGTCCAGATTTGTTTTACAGAGTTTTGAAGCGCCCAAACATAAAAAAAAGGTTCATGTTTAATCCCAACCTTTTTTTTGTAACCTTTTAAATCAAACTTTGATTGGGCTTACTAAACCAGGTAGAAATTTTGGGTTGGGCGCGTCCCGGAAAAGCAGAAAACACCTTTAAAGACATTGAAATAGTTGAAGAATATATCCAGGATGTCGTCAAGCCAGTCTTTAGACAGTTTCGAAGCGCGCAAATAAGGTATTTTTATGATTAATCCTACACACTTTTGGTAACATTTTCTTAACAGCTTTTTTTAAGCTTATTTCGCTAAGTTGAAATTTTGGGCTACCCGCATCCAAGAAACGCCCAAAGAACCTTTAATTACATTTGATTAGTGGCATAATATCTTAAAAATATGGTCCAGATTTGTTTTACAGAGTTTTGAAGCGCCCAAACATAAAAAAAAGGTTCATGTTTAATCCCAACCTTTTTTTTGTAACCTTTTAAATCAAACTTTGATTGGGCTTACTAAACCAGGTAGAAATTTTGGGTTGGGCGCGTCCCGGAAAAGCAGAAAACACCTTTAAAGACATTGAAATAGTTGAAGAATATATCCAGGATGTCGTCAAGCCAGTCTTTAGACAGTTTCGAAGCGCGCAAATAAGGTATTTTTATGATTAATCCTACACACTTTTGGTAACATTTTCTTAACAGCTTTTTTTAAGCTTATTTCGCTAAGTTGAAATTTTGGGCTACCCGCATCCAAGAAACGCCCAAAGAACCTTTAATTACATTTGATTAGTGGCATAATATCTTAAAAATATGGTCCAGATTTGTTTTACAGAGTTTTGAAGCGCCCAAACATAAAAAAAAGGTTCATGTTTAATCCCAACCTTTTTTTTGTAACCTTTTAAATCAAACTTTGATTGGGCTTACTAAACCAGGTAGAAATTTTGGGTTGGGCGCGTCCCGGAAAAGCAGAAAACACCTTTAAAGACATTGAAATAGTTGAAGAATATATCCAGGATGTCGTCAAGCCAGTCTTTAGACAGTTTCGAAGCGCGCAAATAAGGTATTTTTATGATTAATCCTACACACTTTTGGTAACATTTTCTTAACAGCTTTTTTTAAGCTTATTTCGCTAAGTTGAAATTTTGGGCTACCCGCATCCAAGAAACGCCCAAAGAACCTTTAATTACATTTGATTAGTGGCATAATATCTTAAAAATATGGTCCAGATTTGTTTTACAGAGTTTTGAAGCGCCCAAACATAAAAAAAAGGTTCATGTTTAATCCCAACCTTTTTTTTGTAACCTTTTAAATCAAACTTTGATTGGGCTTACTAAACCAGGTAGAAATTTTGGGTTGGGCGCGTCCCGGAAAAGCAGAAAACACCTTTAAAGACATTGAAATAGTTGAAGAATATATCCAGGATGTCGTCAAGCCAGTCTTTAGACAGTTTCGAAGCGCGCAAATAAGGTATTTTTATGATTAATCCTACACACTTTTGGTAACATTTTCTTAACAGCTTTTTTTAAGCTTATTTCGCTAAGTTGAAATTTTGGGCTACCCGCATCCAAGAAACGCCCAAAGAACCTTTAATTACATTTGATTAGTGGCATAATATCTTAAAAATATGGTCCAGATTTGTTTTACAGAGTTTTGAAGCGCCCAAACATAAAAAAAAGGTTCATGTTTAATCCCAACCTTTTTTTTGTAACCTTTTAAATCAAACTTTGATTGGGCTTACTAAACCAGGTAGAAATTTTGGGTTGGGCGCGTCCCGGAAAAGCAGAAAACACCTTTAAAGACATTGAAATAGTTGAAGAATATATCCAGGATGTCGTCAAGCCAGTCTTTAGACAGTTTCGAAGCGCGCAAATAAGGTATTTTTATGATTAATCCTACACACTTTTGGTAACATTTTCTTAACAGCTTTTTTTAAGCTTATTTCGCTAAGTTGAAATTTTGGGCTACCCGCATCCAAGAAACGCCCAAAGAACCTTTAATTACATTTGATTAGTGGCATAATATCTTAAAAATATGGTCCAGATTTGTTTTACAGAGTTTTGAAGCGCCCAAACATAAAAAAAAGGTTCATGTTTAATCCCAACCTTTTTTTTGTAACCTTTTAAATCAAACTTTGATTGGGCTTACTAAACCAGGTAGAAATTTTGGGTTGGGCGCGTCCCGGAAAAGCAGAAAACACCTTTAAAGACATTGAAATAGTTGAAGAATATATCCAGGATGTCGTCAAGCCAGTCTTTAGACAGTTTCGAAGCGCGCAAATAAGGTATTTTTATGATTAATCCTACACACTTTTGGTAACATTTTCTTAACAGCTTTTTTTAAGCTTATTTCGCTAAGTTGAAATTTTGGGCTACCCGCATCCAAGAAACGCCCAAAGAACCTTTAATTACATTTGATTAGTGGCATAATATCTTAAAAATATGGTCCAGATTTGTTTTACAGAGTTTTGAAGCGCCCAAACATAAAAAAAAGGTTCATGTTTAATCCCAACCTTTTTTTTGTAACCTTTTAAATCAAACTTTGATTGGGCTTACTAAACCAGGTAGAAATTTTGGGTTGGGCGCGTCCCGGAAAAGCAGAAAACACCTTTAAAGACATTGAAATAGTTGAAGAATATATCCAGGATGTCGTCAAGCCAGTCTTTAGACAGTTTCGAAGCGCGCAAATAAGGTATTTTTATGATTAATCCTACACACTTTTGGTAACATTTTCTTAACAGCTTTTTTTAAGCTTATTTCGCTAAGTTGAAATTTTGGGCTACCCGCATCCAAGAAACGCCCAAAGAACCTTTAATTACATTTGATTAGTGGCATAATATCTTAAAAATATGGTCCAGATTTGTTTTACAGAGTTTTGAAGCGCCCAAACATAAAAAAAAGGTTCATGTTTAATCCCAACCTTTTTTTTGTAACCTTTTAAATCAAACTTTGATTGGGCTTACTAAACCAGGTAGAAATTTTGGGTTGGGCGCGTCCCGGAAAAGCAGAAAACACCTTTAAAGACATTGAAATAGTTGAAGAATATATCCAGGATGTCGTCAAGCCAGTCTTTAGACAGTTTCGAAGCGCGCAAATAAGGTATTTTTATGATTAATCCTACACACTTTTGGTAACATTTTCTTAACAGCTTTTTTTAAGCTTATTTCGCTAAGTTGAAATTTTGGGCTACCCGCATCCAAGAAACGCCCAAAGAACCTTTAATTACATTTGATTAGTGGCATAATATCTTAAAAATATGGTCCAGATTTGTTTTACAGAGTTTTGAAGCGCCCAAACATAAAAAAAAGGTTCATGTTTAATCCCAACCTTTTTTTTGTAACCTTTTAAATCAAACTTTGATTGGGCTTACTAAACCAGGTAGAAATTTTGGGTTGGGCGCGTCCCGGAAAAGCAGAAAACACCTTTAAAGACATTGAAATAGTTGAAGAATATATCCAGGATGTCGTCAAGCCAGTCTTTAGACAGTTTCGAAGCGCGCAAATAAGGTATTTTTATGATTAATCCTACACACTTTTGGTAACATTTTCTTAACAGCTTTTTTTAAGCTTATTTCGCTAAGTTGAAATTTTGGGCTACCCGCATCCAAGAAACGCCCAAAGAACCTTTAATTACATTTGATTAGTGGCATAATATCTTAAAAATATGGTCCAGATTTGTTTTACAGAGTTTTGAAGCGCCCAAACATAAAAAAAAGGTTCATGTTTAATCCCAACCTTTTTTTTGTAACCTTTTAAATCAAACTTTGATTGGGCTTACTAAACCAGGTAGAAATTTTGGGTTGGGCGCGTCCCGGAAAAGCAGAAAACACCTTTAAAGACATTGAAATAGTTGAAGAATATATCCAGGATGTCGTCAAGCCAGTCTTTAGACAGTTTCGAAGCGCGCAAATAAGGTATTTTTATGATTAATCCTACACACTTTTGGTAACATTTTCTTAACATCTTTTTTTAAGCTTATTTCGCTAAGTTGAAATTTTGGGCTACCCGCATCCAAGAAACGCCCAAAGAACCTTTAATTACATTTGATTAGTGGCATAATATCTTAAAAATATGGTCCAGATTTGTTTTACAGAGTTTTGAAGCGCCCAAACATAAAAAAAAGGTTCATGTTTAATCCCAACCTTTTTTTTGTAACCTTTTAAATCAAACTTTGATTGGGCTTACTAAACCAGGTAGAAATTTTGGGTTGGGCGCGTCCCGGAAAAGCAGAAAACACCTTTAAAGACATTGAAATAGTTGAAGAATATATCCAGGATGTCGTCAAGCCAGTCTTTAGACAGTTTCGAAGCGCGCAAATAAGGTATTTTTATGATTAATCCTACACACTTTTGGTAACATTTTCTTAACAGCTTTTTTTAAGCTTATTTCGCTAAGTTGAAATTTTGGGCTACCCGCATCCAAGAAACGCCCAAAGAACCTTTAATTACATTTGATTAGTGGCATAATATCTTAAAAATATGGTCCAGATTTGTTTTACAGAGTTTTGAAGCGCCCAAACATAAAAAAAAGGTTCATGTTTAATCCCAACCTTTTTTTTGTAACCTTTTAAATCAAACTTTGATTGGGCTTACTAAACCAGGTAGAAATTTTGGGTTGGGCGCGTCCCGGAAAAGCAGAAAACACCTTTAAAGACATTGAAATAGTTGAAGAATATATCCAGGATGTCGTCAAGCCAGTCTTTAGACAGTTTCGAAGCGCGCAAATAAGGTATTTTTATGATTAATCCTACACACTTTTGGTAACATTTTCTTAACAGCTTTTTTTAAGCTTATTTCGCTAAGTTGAAATTTTGGGCTACCCGCATCCAAGAAACGCCCAAAGAACCTTTAATTACATTTGATTAGTGGCATAATATCTTAAAAATATGGTCCAGATTTGTTTTACAGAGTTTTGAAGCGCCCAAACATAAAAAAAAGGTTCATGTTTAATCCCAACCTTTTTTTTGTAACCTTTTAAATCAAACTTTGATTGGGCTTACTAAACCAGGTAGAAATTTTGGGTTGGGCGCGTCCCGGAAAAGCAGAAAACACCTTTAAAGACATTGAAATAGTTGAAGAATATATCCAGGATGTCGTCAAGCCAGTCTTTAGACAGTTTCGAAGCGCGCAAATAAGGTATTTTTATGATTAATCCTACACACTTTTGGTAACATTTTCTTAACAGCTTTTTTTAAGCTTATTTCGCTAAGTTGAAATTTTGGGCTACCCGCATCCAAGAAACGCCCAAAGAACCTTTAATTACATTTGATTAGTGGCATAATATCTTAAAAATATGGTCCAGATTTGTTTTACAGAGTTTTGAAGCGCCCAAACATAAAAAAAAGGTTCATGTTTAATCCCAACCTTTTTTTTGTAACCTTTTAAATCAAACTTTGATTGGGCTTACTAAACCAGGTAGAAATTTTGGGTTGGGCGCGTCCCGGAAAAGCAGAAAACACCTTTAAAGACATTGAAATAGTTGAAGAATATATCCAGGATGTCGTCAAGCCAGTCTTTAGACAGTTTCGAAGCGCGCAAATAAGGTATTTTTATGATTAATCCTACACACTTTTGGTAACATTTTCTTAACAGCTTTTTTTAAGCTTATTTCGCTAAGTTGAAATTTTGGGCTACCCGCATCCAAGAAACGCCCAAAGAACCTTTAATTACATTTGATTAGTGGCATAATATCTTAAAAATATGGTCCAGATTTGTTTTACAGAGTTTTGAAGCGCCCAAACATAAAAAAAAGGTTCATGTTTAATCCCAACCTTTTTTTTGTAACCTTTTAAATCAAACTTTGATTGGGCTTACTAAACCAGGTAGAAATTTTGGGTTGGGCGCGTCCCGGAAAAGCAGAAAACACCTTTAAAGACATTGAAATAGTTGAAGAATATATCCAGGATGTCGTCAAGCCAGTCTTTAGACAGTTTCGAAGCGCGCAAATAAGGTATTTTTATGATTAATCCTACACACTTTTGGTAACATTTTCTTAACAGCTTTTTTTAAGCTTATTTCGCTAAGTTGAAATTTTGGGCTACCCGCATCCAAGAAACGCCCAAAGAACCTTTAATTACATTTGATTAGTGGCATAATATCTTAAAAATATGGTCCAGATTTGTTTTACAGAGTTTTGAAGCGCCCAAACATAAAAAAAAGGTTCATGTTTAATCCCAACCTTTTTTTTGTAACCTTTTAAATCAAACTTTGATTGGGCTTACTAAACCAGGTAGAAATTTTGGGTTGGGCGCGTCCCGGAAAAGCAGAAAACACCTTTAAAGACATTGAAATAGTTGAAGAATATATCCAGGATGTCGTCAAGCCAGTCTTTAGACAGTTTCGAAGCGCGCAAATAAGGTATTTTTATGATTAATCCTACACACTTTTGGTAACATTTTCTTAACAGCTTTTTTTAAGCTTATTTCGCTAAGTTGAAATTTTGGGCTACCCGCATCCAAGAAACGCCCAAAGAACCTTTAATTACATTTGATTAGTGGCATAATATCTTAAAAATATGGTCCAGATTTGTTTTACAGAGTTTTGAAGCGCCCAAACATAAAAAAAAGGTTCATGTTTAATCCCAACCTTTTTTTTGTAACCTTTTAAATCAAACTTTGATTGGGCTTACTAAACCAGGTAGAAATTTTGGGTTGGGCGCGTCCCGGAAAAGCAGAAAACACCTTTAAAGACATTGAAATAGTTGAAGAATATATCCAGGATGTCGTCAAGCCAGTCTTTAGACAGTTTCGAAGCGCGCAAATAAGGTATTTTTATGATTAATCCTACACACTTTTGGTAACATTTTCTTAACAGCTTTTTTTAAGCTTATTTCGCTAAGTTGAAATTTTGGGCTACCCGCATCCAAGAAACGCCCAAAGAACCTTTAATTACATTTGATTAGTGGCATAATATCTTAAAAATATGGTCCAGATTTGTTTTACAGAGTTTTGAAGCGCCCAAACATAAAAAAAAGGTTCATGTTTAATCCCAACCTTTTTTTTGTAACCTTTTAAATCAAACTTTGATTGGGCTTACTAAACCAGGCAGAAATTTTGGGTTGGGCGCGTCCCGGAAAAGCAGAAAACACCTTTAAAGACATTGAAATAGTTGAAGAATATATCCAGGATGTCGTCAAGCCAGTCTTTAGACAGTTTCGAAGCGCGCAAATAAGGTATTTTTATGATTAATCCTACACACTTTTGGTAACATTTTCTTAACAGCTTTTTTTAAGCTTATTTCGCTAAGTTGAAATTTTGGGCTACCCGCATCCAAGAAACGCCCAAAGAACCTTTAATTACATTTGATTAGTGGCATAATATCTTAAAAATATGGTCCAGATTTGTTTTACAGAGTTTTGAAGCGCCCAAACATAAAAAAAAGGTTCATGTTTAATCCCAACCTTTTTTTTGTAACCTTTTAAATCAAACTTTGATTGGGCTTACTAAACCAGGCAGAAATTTTGGGTTGGGCGCGTCCCGGAAAAGCAGAAAACACCTTTAAAGACATTGAAATAGTTGAAGAATATATCCAGGATGTCGTCAAGCCAGTCTTTAGACAGTTTCGAAGCGCGCAAATAAGGTATTTTTATGATTAATCCTACACACTTTTGGTAACATTTTCTTAACAGCTTTTTTTAAGCTTATTTCGCTAAGTTGAAATTTTGGGCTACCCGCATCCAAGAAACGCCCAAAGAACCTTTAATTACATTTGATTAGTGGCATAATATCTTAAAAATATGGTCCAGATTTGTTTTACAGAGTTTTGAAGCGCCCAAACATAAAAAAAAGGTTCATGTTTAATCCCAACCTTTTTTTTGTAACCTTTTAAATCAAACTTTGATTGGGCTTACTAAACCAGGCAGAAATTTTGGGTTGGGCGCGTCCCGGAAAAGCAGAAAACACCTTTAAAGACATTGAAATAGTTGAAGAATATATCCAGGATGTCGTCAAGCCAGTCTTTAGACAGTTTCGAAGCGCGCAAATAAGGTATTTTTATGATTAATCCTACACACTTTTGGTAACATTTTCTTAACAGCTTTTTTTAAGCTTATTTCGCTAAGTTGAAATTTTGGGCTACCCGCATCCAAGAAACGCCCAAAGAACCTTTAATTACATTTGATTAGTGGCATAATATCTTAAAAATATGGTCCAGATTTGTTTTACAGAGTTTTGAAGCGCCCAAACATAAAAAAAAGGTTCATGTTTAATCCCAACCTTTTTTTTGTAACCTTTTAAATCAAACTTTGATTGGGCTTACTAAACCAGGTAGAAATTTTGGGTTGGGCGCGTCCCGGAAAAGCAGAAAACACCTTTAAAGACATTGAAATAGTTGAAGAATATATCCAGGATGTCGTCAAGCCAGTCTTTAGACAGTTTCGAAGCGCGCAAATAAGGTATTTTTATGATTAATCCTACACACTTTTGGTAACATTTTCTTAACAGCTTTTTTTAAGCTTATTTCGCTAAGTTGAAATTTTGGGCTACCCGCATCCAAGAAACGCCCAAAGAACCTTTAATTACATTTGATTAGTGGCATAATATCTTAAAAATATGGTCCAGATTTGTTTTACAGAGTTTTGAAGCGCCCAAACATAAAAAAAAGGTTCATGTTTAATCCCAACCTTTTTTTTGTAACCTTTTAAATCAAACTTTGATTGGGCTTACTAAACCAGGTAGAAATTTTGGGTTGGGCGCGTCCCGGAAAAGCAGAAAACACCTTTAAAGACATTGAAATAGTTGAAGAATATATCCAGGATGTCGTCAAGCCAGTCTTTAGACAGTTTCGAAGCGCGCAAATAAGGTATTTTTATGATTAATCCTACACACTTTTGGTAACATTTTCTTAACAGCTTTTTTTAAGCTTATTTCGCTAAGTTGAAATTTTGGGCTACCCGCATCCAAGAAACGCCCAAAGAACCTTTAATTACATTTGATTAGTGGCATAATATCTTAAAAATATGGTCCAGATTTGTTTTACAGAGTTTTGAAGCGCCCAAACATAAAAAAAAGGTTCATGTTTAATCCCAACCTTTTTTTTGTAACCTTTTAAATCAAACTTTGATTGGGCTTACTAAACCAGGTAGAAATTTTGGGTTGGGCGCGTCCCGGAAAAGCAGAAAACACCTTTAAAGACATTGAAATAGTTGAAGAATATATCCAGGATGTCGTCAAGCCAGTCTTTAGACAGTTTCGAAGCGCGCAAATAAGGTATTTTTATGATTAATCCTACACACTTTTGGTAACATTTTCTTAACAGCTTTTTTTAAGCTTATTTCGCTAAGTTGAAATTTTGGGCTACCCGCATCCAAGAAACGCCCAAAGAACCTTTAATTACATTTGATTAGTGGCATAATATCTTAAAAATATGGTCCAGATTTGTTTTACAGAGTTTTGAAGCGCCCAAACATAAAAAAAAGGTTCATGTTTAATCCCAACCTTTTTTTTGTAACCTTTTAAATCAAACTTTGATTGGGCTTACTAAACCAGGCAGAAATTTTGGGTTGGGCGCGTCCCGGAAAAGCAGAAAACACCTTTAAAGACATTGAAATAGTTGAAGAATATATCCAGGATGTCGTCAAGCCAGTCTTTAGACAGTTTCGAAGCGCGCAAATAAGGTATTTTTATGATTAATCCTACACACTTTTGGTAACATTTTCTTAACAGCTTTTTTTAAGCTTATTTCGCTAAGTTGAAATTTTGGGCTACCCGCATCCAAGAAACGCCCAAAGAACCTTTAATTACATTTGATTAGTGGCATAATATCTTAAAAATATGGTCCAGATTTGTTTTACAGAGTTTTGAAGCGCCCAAACATAAAAAAAAGGTTCATGTTTAATCCCAACCTTTTTTTTGTAACCTTTTAAATCAAACTTTGATTGGGCTTACTAAACCAGGTAGAAATTTTGGGTTGGGCGCGTCCCGGAAAAGCAGAAAACACCTTTAAAGACATTGAAATAGTTGAAGAATATATCCAGGATGTCGTCAAGCCAGTCTTTAGACAGTTTCGAAGCGCGCAAATAAGGTATTTTTATGATTAATCCTACACACTTTTGGTAACATTTTCTTAACAGCTTTTTTTAAGCTTATTTCGCTAAGTTGAAATTTTGGGCTACCCGCATCCAAGAAACGCCCAAAGAACCTTTAATTACATTTGATTAGTGGCATAATATCTTAAAAATATGGTCCAGATTTGTTTTACAGAGTTTTGAAGCGCCCAAACATAAAAAAAAGGTTCATGTTTAATCCCAACCTTTTTTTTGTAACCTTTTAAATCAAACTTTGATTGGGCTTACTAAACCAGGTAGAAATTTTGGGTTGGGCGCGTCCCGGAAAAGCAGAAAACACCTTTAAAGACATTGAAATAGTTGAAGAATATATCCAGGATGTCGTCAAGCCAGTCTTTAGACAGTTTCGAAGCGCGCAAATAAGGTATTTTTATGATTAATCCTACACACTTTTGGTAACATTTTCTTAACAGCTTTTTTTAAGCTTATTTCGCTAAGTTGAAATTTTGGGCTACCCGCATCCAAGAAACGCCCAAAGAACCTTTAATTACATTTGATTAGTGGCATAATATCTTAAAAATATGGTCCAGATTTGTTTTACAGAGTTTTGAAGCGCCCAAACATAAAAAAAAGGTTCATGTTTAATCCCAACCTTTTTTTTGTAACCTTTTAAATCAAACTTTGATTGGGCTTACTAAACCAGGTAGAAATTTTGGGTTGGGCGCGTCCCGGAAAAGCAGAAAACACCTTTAAAGACATTGAAATAGTTGAAGAATATATCCAGGATGTCGTCAAGCCAGTCTTTAGACAGTTTCGAAGCGCGCAAATAAGGTATTTTTATGATTAATCCTACACACTTTTGGTAACATTTTCTTAACAGCTTTTTTTAAGCTTATTTCGCTAAGTTGAAATTTTGGGCTACCCGCATCCAAGAAACGCCCAAAGAACCTTTAATTACATTTGATTAGTGGCATAATATCTTAAAAATATGGTCCAGATTTGTTTTACAGAGTTTTGAAGCGCCCAAACATAAAAAAAAGGTTCATGTTTAATCCCAACCTTTTTTTTGTAACCTTTTAAATCAAACTTTGATTGGGCTTACTAAACCAGGCAGAAATTTTGGGTTGGGCGCGTCCCGGAAAAGCAGAAAACACCTTTAAAGACATTGAAATAGTTGAAGAATATATCCAGGATGTCGTCAAGCCAGTCTTTAGACAGTTTCGAAGCGCGCAAATAAGGTATTTTTATGATTAATCCTACACACTTTTGGTAACATTTTCTTAACAGCTTTTTTTAAGCTTATTTCGCTAAGTTGAAATTTTGGGCTACCCGCATCCAAGAAACGCCCAAAGAACCTTTAATTACATTTGATTAGTGGCATAATATCTTAAAAATATGGTCCAGATTTGTTTTACAGAGTTTTGAAGCGCCCAAACATAAAAAAAAGGTTCATGTTTAATCCCAACCTTTTTTTTGTAACCTTTTAAATCAAACTTTGATTGGGCTTACTAAACCAGGTAGAAATTTTGGGTTGGGCGCGTCCCGGAAAAGCAGAAAACACCTTTAAAGACATTGAAATAGTTGAAGAATATATCCAGGATGTCGTCAAGCCAGTCTTTAGACAGTTTCGAAGCGCGCAAATAAGGTATTTTTATGATTAATCCTACACACTTTTGGTAACATTTTCTTAACAGCTTTTTTTAAGCTTATTTCGCTAAGTTGAAATTTTGGGCTACCCGCATCCAAGAAACGCCCAAAGAACCTTTAATTACATTTGATTAGTGGCATAATATCTTAAAAATATGGTCCAGATTTGTTTTACAGAGTTTTGAAGCGCCCAAACATAAAAAAAAGGTTCATGTTTAATCCCAACCTTTTTTTTGTAACCTTTTAAATCAAACTTTGATTGGGCTTACTAAACCAGGTAGAAATTTTGGGTTGGGCGCGTCCCGGAAAAGCAGAAAACACCTTTAAAGACATTGAAATAGTTGAAGAATATATCCAGGATGTCGTCAAGCCAGTCTTTAGACAGTTTCGAAGCGCGCAAATAAGGTATTTTTATGATTAATCCTACACACTTTTGGTAACATTTTCTTAACAGCTTTTTTTAAGCTTATTTCGCTAAGTTGAAATTTTGGGCTACCCGCATCCAAGAAACGCCCAAAGAACCTTTAATTACATTTGATTAGTGGCATAATATCTTAAAAATATGGTCCAGATTTGTTTTACAGAGTTTTGAAGCGCCCAAACATAAAAAAAAGGTTCATGTTTAATCCCAACCTTTTTTTTGTAACCTTTTAAATCAAACTTTGATTGGGCTTACTAAACCAGGTAGAAATTTTGGGTTGGGCGCGTCCCGGAAAAGCAGAAAACACCTTTAAAGACATTGAAATAGTTGAAGAATATATCCAGGATGTCGTCAAGCCAGTCTTTAGACAGTTTCGAAGCGCGCAAATAAGGTATTTTTATGATTAATCCTACACACTTTTGGTAACATTTTCTTAACAGCTTTTTTTAAGCTTATTTCGCTAAGTTGAAATTTTGGGCTACCCGCATCCAAGAAACGCCCAAAGAACCTTTAATTACATTTGATTAGTGGCATAATATCTTAAAAATATGGTCCAGATTTGTTTTACAGAGTTTTGAAGCGCCCAAACATAAAAAAAAGGTTCATGTTTAATCCCAACCTTTTTTTTGTAACCTTTTAAATCAAACTTTGATTGGGCTTACTAAACCAGGCAGAAATTTTGGGTTGGGCGCGTCCCGGAAAAGCAGAAAACACCTTTAAAGACATTGAAATAGTTGAAGAATATATCCAGGATGTCGTCAAGCCAGTCTTTAGACAGTTTCGAAGCGCGCAAATAAGGTATTTTTATGATTAATCCTACACACTTTTGGTAACATTTTCTTAACAGCTTTTTTTAAGCTTATTTCGCTAAGTTGAAATTTTGGGCTACCCGCATCCAAGAAACGCCCAAAGAACCTTTAATTACATTTGATTAGTGGCATAATATCTTAAAAATATGGTCCAGATTTGTTTTACAGAGTTTTGAAGCGCCCAAACATAAAAAAAAGGTTCATGTTTAATCCCAACCTTTTTTTTGTAACCTTTTAAATCAAACTTTGATTGGGCTTACTAAACCAGGTAGAAATTTTGGGTTGGGCGCGTCCCGGAAAAGCAGAAAACACCTTTAAAGACATTGAAATAGTTGAAGAATATATCCAGGATGTCGTCAAGCCAGTCTTTAGACAGTTTCGAAGCGCGCAAATAAGGTATTTTTATGATTAATCCTACACACTTTTGGTAACATTTTCTTAACAGCTTTTTTTAAGCTTATTTCGCTAAGTTGAAATTTGGGCTACCCGCATCCAAGAAACGCCCAAAGAACCTTTAATTACATTTGATTAGTGGCATAATATCTTAAAAATATGGTCCAGATTTGTTTTACAGAGTTTTGAAGCGCCCAAACATAAAAAAAAGGTTCATGTTTAATCCCAACCTTTTTTTTGTAACCTTTTAAATCAAACTTTGATTGGGCTTACTAAACCAGGTAGAAATTTTGGGTTGGGCGCGTCCCGGAAAAGCAGAAAACACCTTTAAAGACATTGAAATAGTTGAAGAATATATCCAGGATGTCGTCAAGCCAGTCTTTAGACAGTTTCGAAGCGCGCAAATAAGGTATTTTTATGATTAATCCTACACACTTTTGGTAACATTTTCTTAACAGCTTTTTTTAAGCTTATTTCGCTAAGTTGAAATTTTGGGCTACCCGCATCCAAGAAACGCCCAAAGAACCTTTAATTACATTTGATTAGTGGCATAATATCTTAAAAATATGGTCCAGATTTGTTTTACAGAGTTTTGAAGCGCCCAAACATAAAAAAAAGGTTCATGTTTAATCCCAACCTTTTTTTGTAACCTTTTAAATCAAACTTTGATTGGGCTTACTAAACCAGGTAGAAATTTTGGGTTGGGCGCGTCCCGGAAAAGCAGAAAACACCTTTAAAGACATTGAAATAGTTGAAGAATATATCCAGGATGTCGTCAAGCCAGTCTTTAGACAGTTTCGAAGCGCGCAAATAAGGTATTTTTATGATTAATCCTACACACTTTTGGTAACATTTTCTTAACAGCTTTTTTTAAGCTTATTTCGCTAAGTTGAAATTTTGGGCTACCCGCATCCAAGAAACGCCCAAAGAACCTTTAATTACATTTGATTAGTGGCATAATATCTTAAAAATATGGTCCAGATTTGTTTTACAGAGTTTTGAAGCGCCCAAACATAAAAAAAAGGTTCATGTTTAATCCCAACCTTTTTTTTGTAACCTTTTAAATCAAACTTTGATTGGGCTTACTAAACCAGGTAGAAATTTTGGGTTGGGCGCGTCCCGGAAAAGCAGAAAACACCTTTAAAGACATTGAAATAGTTGAAGAATATATCCAGGATGTCGTCAAGCCAGTCTTTAGACAGTTTCGAAGCGCGCAAATAAGGTATTTTTATGATTAATCCTACACACTTTTGGTAACATTTTCTTAACAGCTTTTTTTAAGCTTATTTCGCTAAGTTGAAATTTTGGGCTACCCGCATCCAAGAAACGCCCAAAGAACCTTTAATTACATTTGATTAGTGGCATAATATCTTAAAAATATGGTCCAGATTTGTTTTACAGAGTTTTGAAGCGCCCAAACATAAAAAAAAGGTTCATGTTTAATCCCAACCTTTTTTTTGTAACCTTTTAAATCAAACTTTGATTGGGCTTACTAAACCAGGTAGAAATTTTGGGTTGGGCGCGTCCCGGAAAAGCAGAAAACACCTTTAAAGACATTGAAATAGTTGAAGAATATATCCAGGATGTCGTCAAGCCAGTCTTTAGACAGTTTCGAAGCGCGCAAATAAGGTATTTTTATGATTAATCCTACACACTTTTGGTAACATTTTCTTAACAGCTTTTTTTAAGCTTATTTCGCTAAGTTGAAATTTTGGGCTACCCGCATCCAAGAAACGCCCAAAGAACCTTTAATTACATTTGATTAGTGGCATAATATCTTAAAAATATGGTCCAGATTTGTTTTACAGAGTTTTGAAGCGCCCAAACATAAAAAAAAGGTTCATGTTTAATCCCAACCTTTTTTTTGTAACCTTTTAAATCAAACTTTGATTGGGCTTACTAAACCAGGTAGAAATTTTGGGTTGGGCGCGTCCCGGAAAAGCAGAAAACACCTTTAAAGACATTGAAATAGTTGAAGAATATATCCAGGATGTCGTCAAGCCAGTCTTTAGACAGTTTCGAAGCGCGCAAATAAGGTATTTTTATGATTAATCCTACACACTTTTGGTAACATTTTCTTAACAGCTTTTTTTAAGCTTATTTCGCTAAGTTGAAATTTTGGGCTACCCGCATCCAAGAAACGCCCAAAGAACCTTTAATTACATTTGATTAGTGGCATAATATCTTAAAAATATGGTCCAGATTTGTTTTACAGAGTTTTGAAGCGCCCAAACATAAAAAAAAGGTTCATGTTTAATCCCAACCTTTTTTTTGTAACCTTTTAAATCAACTTTGATTGGGCTTACTAAACCAGGTAGAAATTTTGGGTTGGGCGCGTCCCGGAAAAGCAGAAAACACCTTTAAAGACATTGAAATAGTTGAAGAATATATCCAGGATGTCGTCAAGCCAGTCTTTAGACAGTTTCGAAGCGCGCAAATAAGGTATTTTTATGATTAATCCTACACACTTTTGGTAACATTTTCTTAACAGCTTTTTTTAAGCTTATTTCGCTAAGTTGAAATTTTGGGCTACCCGCATCCAAGAAACGCCCAAAGAACCTTTAATTACATTTGATTAGTGGCATAATATCTTAAAAATATGGTCCAGATTTGTTTTACAGAGTTTTGAAGCGCCCAAACATAAAAAAAAGGTTCATGTTTAATCCCAACCTTTTTTTTGTAACCTTTTAAATCAAACTTTGATTGGGCTTACTAAACCAGGTAGAAATTTTGGGTTGGGCGCGTCCCGGAAAAGCAGAAAACACCTTTAAAGACATTGAAATAGTTGAAGAATATATCCAGGATGTCGTCAAGCCAGTCTTTAGACAGTTTCGAAGCGCGCAAATAAGGTATTTTTATGATTAATCCTACACACTTTTGGTAACATTTTCTTAACAGCTTTTTTTAAGCTTATTTCGCTAAGTTGAAATTTTGGGCTACCCGCATCCAAGAAACGCCCAAAGAACCTTTAATTACATTTGATTAGTGGCATAATATCTTAAAAATATGGTCCAGATTTGTTTTACAGAGTTTTGAAGCGCCCAAACATAAAAAAAAGGTTCATGTTTAATCCCAACCTTTTTTTTGTAACCTTTTAAATCAAACTTTGATTGGGCTTACTAAACCAGGTAGAAATTTTGGGTTGGGCGCGTCCCGGAAAAGCAGAAAACACCTTTAAAGACATTGAAATAGTTGAAGAATATATCCAGGATGTCGTCAAGCCAGTCTTTAGACAGTTTCGAAGCGCGCAAATAAGGTATTTTTATGATTAATCCTACACACTTTTGGTAACATTTTCTTAACAGCTTTTTTTAAGCTTATTTCGCTAAGTTGAAATTTTGGGCTACCCGCATCCAAGAAACGCCCAAAGAACCTTTAATTACATTTGATTAGTGGCATAATATCTTAAAAATATGGTCCAGATTTGTTTTACAGAGTTTTGAAGCGCCCAAACATAAAAAAAAGGTTCATGTTTAATCCCAACCTTTTTTTTGTAACCTTTTAAATCAAACTTTGATTGGGCTTACTAAACCAGGTAGAAATTTTGGGTTGGGCGCGTCCCGGAAAAGCAGAAAACACCTTTAAAGACATTGAAATAGTTGAAGAATATATCCAGGATGTCGTCAAGCCAGTCTTTAGACAGTTTCGAAGCGCGCAAATAAGGTATTTTTATGATTAATCCTACACACTTTTGGTAACATTTTCTTAACAGCTTTTTTTAAGCTTATTTCGCTAAGTTGAAATTTTGGGCTACCCGCATCCAAGAAACGCCCAAAGAACCTTTAATTACATTTGATTAGTGGCATAATATCTTAAAAATATGGTCCAGATTTGTTTTACAGAGTTTTGAAGCGCCCAAACATAAAAAAAAGGTTCATGTTTAATCCCAACCTTTTTTTTGTAACCTTTTAAATCAAACTTTGATTGGGCTTACTAAACCAGGTAGAAATTTTGGGTTGGGCGCGTCCCGGAAAAGCAGAAAACACCTTTAAAGACATTGAAATAGTTGAAGAATATATCCAGGATGTCGTCAAGCCAGTCTTTAGACAGTTTCGAAGCGCGCAAATAAGGTATTTTTATGATTAATCCTACACACTTTTGGTAACATTTTCTTAACAGCTTTTTTTAAGCTTATTTCGCTAAGTTGAAATTTTGGGCTACCCGCATCCAAGAAACGCCCAAAGAACCTTTAATTACATTTGATTAGTGGCATAATATCTTAAAAATATGGTCCAGATTTGTTTTACAGAGTTTTGAAGCGCCCAAACATAAAAAAAAGGTTCATGTTTAATCCCAACCTTTTTTTTGTAACCTTTTAAATCAAACTTTGATTGGGCTTACTAAACCAGGCAGAAATTTTGGGTTGGGCGCGTCCCGGAAAAGCAGAAAACACCTTTAAAGACATTGAAATAGTTGAAGAATATATCCAGGATGTCGTCAAGCCAGTCTTTAGACAGTTTCGAAGCGCGCAAATAAGGTATTTTTATGATTAATCCTACACACTTTTGGTAACATTTTCTTAACAGCTTTTTTTAAGCTTATTTCGCTAAGTTGAAATTTTGGGCTACCCGCATCCAAGAAACGCCCAAAGAACCTTTAATTACATTTGATTAGTGGCATAATATCTTAAAAATATGGTCCAGATTTGTTTTACAGAGTTTTGAAGCGCCCAAACATAAAAAAAAGGTTCATGTTTAATCCCAACCTTTTTTTTGTAACCTTTTAAATCAAACTTTGATTGGGCTTACTAAACCAGGCAGAAATTTTGGGTTGGGCGCGTCCCGGAAAAGCAGAAAACACCTTTAAAGACATTGAAATAGTTGAAGAATATATCCAGGATGTCGTCAAGCCAGTCTTTAGACAGTTTCGAAGCGCGCAAATAAGGTATTTTTATGATTAATCCTACACACTTTTGGTAACATTTTCTTAACAGCTTTTTTTAAGCTTATTTCGCTAAGTTGAAATTTTGGGCTACCCGCATCCAAGAAACGCCCAAAGAACCTTTAATTACATTTGATTAGTGGCATAATATCTTAAAAATATGGTCCAGATTTGTTTTACAGAGTTTTGAAGCGCCCAAACATAAAAAAAAGGTTCATGTTTAATCCCAACCTTTTTTTTGTAACCTTTTAAATCAAACTTTGATTGGGCTTACTAAACCAGGCAGAAATTTTGGGTTGGGCGCGTCCCGGAAAAGCAGAAAACACCTTTAAAGACATTGAAATAGTTGAAGAATATATCCAGGATGTCGTCAAGCCAGTCTTTAGACAGTTTCGAAGCGCGCAAATAAGGTATTTTTATGATTAATCCTACACACTTTTGGTAACATTTTCTTAACAGCTTTTTTTAAGCTTATTTCGCTAAGTTGAAATTTTGGGCTACCCGCATCCAAGAAACGCCCAAAGAACCTTTAATTACATTTGATTAGTGGCATAATATCTTAAAAATATGGTCCAGATTTGTTTTACAGAGTTTTGAAGCGCCCAAACATAAAAAAAAGGTTCATGTTTAATCCCAACCTTTTTTTTGTAACCTTTTAAATCAAACTTTGATTGGGCTTACTAAACCAGGCAGAAATTTTGGGTTGGGCGCGTCCCGGAAAAGCAGAAAACACCTTTAAAGACATTGAAATAGTTGAAGAATATATCCAGGATGTCGTCAAGCCAGTCTTTAGACAGTTTCGAAGCGCGCAAATAAGGTATTTTTATGATTAATCCTACACACTTTTGGTAACATTTTCTTAACAGCTTTTTTTAAGCTTATTTCGCTAAGTTGAAATTTTGGGCTACCCGCATCCAAGAAACGCCCAAAGAACCTTTAATTACATTTGATTAGTGGCATAATATCTTAAAAATATGGTCCAGATTTGTTTTACAGAGTTTTGAAGCGCCCAAACATAAAAAAAAGGTTCATGTTTAATCCCAACCTTTTTTTTGTAACCTTTTAAATCAAATTTAAAGTTAGAATATATCCAGGATGTCGTCAAGCCAGTCTTTAGACAGTTTCGAAGCGCGCAAATAAGGTATTTTTATGATTAATCCTACACACTTTGGTATTGGCACCCATCCAAGAAACGCCCAAAGAATACTCTTTAATTACATTTGATTAGTGGCATAATATCTTAAAAATATGGTCCAGATTTGTTTTACAGAGTTTTGAAGCGCCCAAACATAAAAAAAAGGTTCATGTTTAATCCCAACCTTTTTTTTGTAACCTTTTAAATCAAACTTTGATTGGGCTTACTAAACCAGGCAGAAATTTGGGTTGGGCGCGTCCCGGAAAAGCAGAAAACACTTTAAAGACATTGAAAATAGTTGAAGAATATATCCAGGATGTCGTCAAGCCAGTCTTTAGACAGTTTCGAAGCGCGCAAATAAGGTATTTTTATGATTAATCCTACACACTTTTGGTAACATTTTCTTAACAGCTTTTTTAAGCTTATTTCGCTAAGTTTAAATTTTGGGCTACCGCATCCAAGAAACGCCCAAAG
>CAXIVM010000288.1:0-14290 GCA_964035705.1 Porites rus | reverse complement strand
CTTTTTCCTTTTCCTTTCCTTTCCTACGGCTTGTTAGGTTGCTATTCAGGTGTTCGTAAGCCTGGACCACCCGCATCTTGATCCCCCCGGAAACCCTACAATGCGCCGGAACACTTCTCCGTGTGTGTGCCACCGCCTGTGTCAAAGGCTCGTGACAGTTGCAGGGGGACGGGTCACCGCTGATACTGCCCGTCCAACGAAGAGGGTATCAGTTGGTGCTGAAGCGGTGGAGGACGCTCCACTGTGTACCTGCGAGTTTGAACTGTTGAGCAAGCTGTTTTCACCCCACTCTTCCGTAAAGGGCTAACGCGTGATGTTCAGACAATTCAGTTTTGCCGACCCAGCATTCTTTCGGTTATGCAAGTCAAGGTCTAATGCACTGGTAATGTACTCCCTATAGAGTGGAAGATCGAAACCGATTTAGCTCTTGCGAGCATCAATCTAAGTGTCTGTCACTTGAACATGGCACTCTCACGTGGCAGTCTCAAAATGGTGATCCTATCTCGGCACCGCACCACGTGTACCACCAGATCAAAGCCTCACAGCTGCAAAGCTCGAGAAACCTGTTCGGTCGTTTTCTCAGTCTCGCACAATCTATCAGAAGCGTTCACATTGCCACCAGAAAACCAACGAAATGAAAAAGCGCAACACGTGGCACCGCTTAAAGTTTGTCTACTGTCGACATGTCTATCTTTCACTCGCGCGCCGCATGTAGGAAACAATAAAAGGTTGCATCAGCCTCATTCGTATCTCTTAGCCTGGACTTTGGCACGAAGGCCAGTGAACCCATTTCGATCTTCTTTCCTGCCCTTGCGCTATTTGCTTCTCTGCCTGTCTTGTTGGAACACGAAGAATCGGATACATGATGCTAGCATGTTTGTGGATTGTTCCTTTCGTTCAGTTGCACTGTCTGAGACTCGGACAGGAGTTCAAACTCAAATGCAAACGCACCCATCTGAGGGCAAAAATCTAGTGGCAACGAGCAGGAATTTCCCAATGAATTTCATGCACTAGCAAAGCTTGCGGTTGGCTACAGCTAGGGGGTCCATGACATTCTTGTCATCATGAATAAGCAGGACGCCTCTTAGTCTTTGTGTAGTTTGTTTGGGTCATATCTGAAGTGTTCTGAAGTGACCCAAACCCACCAATATCCAAGAATGCAACATGCCAGGCTTTAAATAAACGAAGCCAAGCACGCTTTTAGAGCCATGTTCCACTTCACATTGGAGGTGTAGTTGGTCTGCCTGCTTGTTTCAAACATCTTCAATCGTAAAGATCACAAATCCCGTTGGATTTGCAGTTCTGGCAACATCACTTTGCAGTTTCGGATTGCGCTGCTGTCGCGTAGGACCTGGTCCAAAGAGCCTATGCGGGTAACCAAACGTTGGCTGGGAAATGATCAGGTACATCGGAGAATGTAGTGCTCCGCGATCTCCATTTCCACTCGTTCCTTTGCTAGTAATTACAAGTGCCTCGCTAGTAGTAACAAGTGCCTTACTAGTAGTAACAAGAAGCTAGTAATTAGAATTATAATTAAATTCTTATTGTTACTAGTAGTAAGGCACTTGTTCCTAGTAGCGTGGCACCTGTTACTACTAGAGGGAGAATGTAGTGCTCCGCGATGTCCATTTCCACTCGTGCTATGGCCTAAGCACGCTTATCTGATACAGCGCTTGTACGCAAGGCTTAGTGACTCACGACTTGTCGGGTCTTGCACCAGCCATTCGAACTAAAACCACCCCAAGATGATCCATAGCAAAATCAAAAAGAGAAGCACCACCGACACAATGTACAACCACTTTTTCTGTCGCCTCATAGTCTCCTCCATGATCGCAATGTATTCCAGCGGTGATCTTCCTGTGAGAGGGTCTACCTCTGGAAGCGGGTCGTCTGCGGGCTTCTTGACCAGGAGCTTTTGCACTTCAAGCAGGGTTGTTTGATTCGGGCCTACTACGTCTTTGGATTCCTTGCGTTCCTTGTTTCCAGCTCCTCCTTTGCTGTCATCATCCTCAGCTTCCTCTTTGAGCTCCCTTGTCTCCTTGTTCTCCGTAGCTTCCGGCTTGAATTGACCTTTCGATGGGCGTCTTCTCATGCTACCACCTGACCTGCAGGAGAGGCAATCAAAGGGATTTTGAGGACCCTGGGTAAACCACCGGGCTGCATCACTGTACCCTTGCCAATAGAGCCCCCGCAAGGCATCCACTTCAGGTGGAAGAAGCGCCCACCAGGTGGGCACTGAGGGTGCTACGATGTCGGCGGACAAGTTCCGCCACACTGCCGCCACCCGAATCACCAAGTCGCTCTGAGTGCCTTTCCAGGGCACCAGGAACTGTGGCCAAAACATGCCGTCAAAGTAAGCATTCCCATTGTAGAAATAAGGCCCAACACCGCCCAGCATTGGAATATGGCAAGAAGCCCTAAGAGTGTGAAAAACTGACTCCTTGCTGCTGAATTGATTGACCACTTGGGCTTTCAAGAAGGGGTACTTGAAGGACACTCGCGTTAGCAGAACGCGAAGCCGGCCAGAAAGGCTTTCGTGCGCATTGTCTGGCAAAACCTTGTGCAAAACGTCTTCAGCTGCAGGAAATACTCGAAAAGGATTGTACATGCACTCGGGCTGCTTTTTCAACACCATTTCCATACATTCTCTGACATTCAGCCCTGTGGCCAAAGTTGCAGCCACCAGCGCACCACCACTCGAGCCACTGAAGATCAGGTTTGCAGGGAAGTTGGTTGTGGCAGTCTCGGGTGTGAGGTCTGGGGGCAACATGTGCTCCTGCAACCATGTCGCCACACCAAAGTGATAGCAATACACCCATCCACTCGAATCAAAGGCAATGCTGACCTTGCGCACTGTCTGTGCTTTTGCCTCACTTTTGCCTTCAACTCGATGGTGAAAATCCGTATAGAGCATCAACCCATTCATCATGACGAGGAAGTAGATCACTAAGACCACCCTTGGAATTTGCATATTCCAAAAGTTGTACATGCAAGACAGTGCATGGCAGGTGCAAATGGCGAACTGAAACATCTGGAGTTCTGTCATGTGCACCTTCACGAGGGGAGTTCCTCCGCGCGAAACTGTCAGAAGTGACCAGCTGTAAAAGCCATAAACCACCGCCCGAGTGGCCGAGTTGACCGAAGCTGGAAAATAGGTGTCACCTCCGAAGGCATAGCGACACGGGAAGAACCAGCCCCACATATTGATGAGCCGCAGCCACACATGTAGAAAGGTAATCTTTTGGAACTTCTTCCGAATGACCACGAAAAGCGTGTCTATGAGCTCCAACTGGCAGCCATGATAGTGAAGCCAAATGAAATAGCCGAGCCGATGGCTTTCCTTCGTATACATAAAGATGTTGCCCCAAAGCGTGAAGCCTTGCATATATGCCTCTCGCAGGAGCTGACTGCAAACAAAGGCGTTGAACAGCAGCTGGGCCATGTTGTAGACTACGAGCATCTCAAAGATTCTGCTTTGCACCGGCAGCCTCGCCTCCATCAATCGTGCAGAGCAGTGAAGCATGGAAAAATATCCCAGGGATACGACGACAAGCACGCAAAGGCTCACTTGGGAGTTGTGTCCTCCAACAGTTTCTTCAAATTGGGTGGCATCCACGCTTTGCTCCCATCTCCTTGAACCCCAGCAAGCCAACACGGGCAAAACGTAGCGCACGTAGCACAAGGTCACCGCACCCGCGGCAAAAACCCAGCGCCGCTTCAGCCGACCGCTGTGCTCCACCAGCACATCCACCAGCATCAAAGCACGGCGGCGAACTTCCGCAGCAGACAGCTCAGTGGCTTCCCGCCCGGTCTGTGTGGTCTCCTGGCGCTTCTCTCCGAAGAGAAGAGCCATGTTGAGAATTTTCCAGGATCGAACAGTTCTAACACTTGAGCGAAAGCTTACAGGACGAAAATTCCACCACAAGCAACTGAAAGTTGCAGAGTTCGAACCTTGGTCTTAGCTAGGAAGGCCCTCACCCGGGCAACTGCATGCTGTGCGATCAAGCCCGTAGGCCCGTAGCTGCTTTTTGCAGGCAGATTCGATTGTAGGGGGCTTCTGCGCTTCTCACTTCGAGAACCTTAGGGAAGTCACTAGGCCACAATGGAAGAAGCTGAGACAAACAGTTCAGAAATTATGTAATTCATTGTAATTATGTATATTTTCCGTATATTCCTATAAACCTGTCCAAGCTGTACCTGCTGTTAAGGGGTGGTTGAGGCCAAGTCGTAAGATCTTAAAGCCCTGGAGAAGCAAAAGGAGAACTCGGACTGTCAGGCTCTCTAAAACCGCTCCGCAAATGTAGATAGTGGGCCGCTCTGAGATTTGGCGAGAAGCGTCAACATTCCCTTCTCCTCGGCTGTCTGTGGGCATCGCGCGTGTCAAGGTTTCAGACCAGACCCTCCCCAGCAAATACTGGCTTCGAAAACATCAGGTCATCAATTCGGCCTTCGCCGAGTCAACGCCTCCCATGTCAAACAAGATTCGAACAGCAGGCGGTTCAAGCCTTGGCCAAGAATGCCCAAAAAAAAACATATAAAAATACAATGGGAGCATGGCTTCACGGCTTCACGAGATCTACAAAGCTGCCTCGCTCAGCTGATCTACAAAGCTTTCACTCAATTCATGTTGCTTCTGGGATGACCATGTCGCACCACAACGCTGGCAAGAGGCAGGCATCACTCTCTCCACGCTGACGAATGAAGCCCGCCAGCGCAAAGGTGTGGAATTCGCCCGAGTAGACACCCTGCTCGTCAACCTCAAACGCTGAAAAATCCACTCACGAAAGGTGGGCTATTAGGTTGGAGGCCATCGCAATTAGGTTGGAGGCCATCGCTACTAGGGTGGAGGCCATCGCTACTAGGGTGGAGGCCATCATCGCTAGTAGGTTGACTTCGCTACTACAAGTAGGGTGGAGGCCATCGCTACTAGGGAAGGACAGCAAAAAAGACACGCGCCTGTGCCACGTTGAGCTGGACTGCACCATGCTCCTTTGCTGGGATCAAACGGTTCGTCGCGGAGCACTTGCCTGAGTGAGATATTCTGCCCAAAGTGAACAAGCAATAATGTTAAGGTCGATGGCATATGGTACGGCTGGATTGAAGGACCTGAAGAGTTACCCCCAGGCTGTGAGAATAGTGAAGCCTATCAACAACCAATTATTCAATGCAAACAACAAAAAACAGCTTTGTTACCAGCCAAGCTGGCCAAAGCAACCTCTCCGATAAATTTACAATAAATACAGGAATCGCAGGATTGAAACATATTGAAACTCTTGAAGAAGTAATTAGCAGCACTCCCACGATTCAGTTACTGACTCAAGTTGCGGCTAAGCAACGAGGCAAGTAAAGGTCCACAATGCGGCCCTGCAATGCACATGCTAAACGCTGATGGAGGGCTGGAACTGCCAGGGGTAATCAAATAATCTGATTCAATGTAGTTACAGTATAACATAGTATAACCATTAATTTGGAGTCAAGCCCTCCAACCTAAGAGCGATGGCCTCCACCCTAGTAGCGATGGCCTCCACCTGAGTAGCGATGGCTTCCAACCTAAGGGCGATGGCCTCCAACCTAAGAGCGATGGCCTCCAACCTAAGAGCGATGACCTCCAACCTACTAGGGTGGGCCCAAACTCCAAAACACCTTCCACATTCATTCACTGCCAAGTTCCGAAATCACGACCAACCCGATCCCTTTGTCGCCTCGTCGTTCTGCATGGCCGCGCTTCTTGTGCTATCCTGTCTCCCTGTTCCTTCTTCCTGCCTGTCTAAAACCCTTGAGCCGAAATCGGATTGTGTCCGGTTCATCTTGGATGCCATTAAATGGCGCACTTCAGCAAGGTAGTGCAGTGCAAATCAATTCCTTTACTGCTCACTCTAATTGAATCTCCCGTCTTGTCCCTTCAGGAGTCCTTGCATTCCTTCACTTTGCTACTATCCGATCCATTTCTTCTACATCGTCCCAGCACATAGGTAGCCATCTAAAACAAGCAAATCTTATTTACTTGCTGCGTGCTCCTCCAGTTCATGCTACATTCCAATGCACCCTACATGAAAGAACCAGCCCTTCTCCACCCAAGTCTTCTAATTCTCCTTTTCTTGCCACGGTCGGAGAACTAGCTGAGCAAGCCATGGTCACATGGCGAAGGGCCGGTGAGTATGCTGTTAGGCAACTTCTAAACTTCTATTGAGTCTAAGTGGAATACTGACGGCGATGTGAAGCATGGATAATGTTTCATAAAATGCCAAATATGTATAATTACTGACTGTGGTGCTGATCAAACGGTAACCTATGCAATGCAAGCTTACACGTGCACACATTGTATCATCCAAACTAAGGCCCTAGGTTGCATGGAACCTTGATCGTTTTTCCAGCCACGTGCTCCGTGAGACCTGGCACGTGAAGGAAAGTAGGGCAGCTTGAATCCGAGAACATCAACTTGAAGGGCCTAAAATAGAAAAACAAATGCAAACCTCAAGCCCCACTGTTCTGACCGCTGAGAAGTGGGCCCTCCCCTGCGTAGGACAGCAGGGGCGATACCTGGAAGGGCAGGTTTTACTCACTTGCACCTTCGCAGGAGCACATACTTAAGCCATTTCCAGCTGCGAACTGGGTCCAAGCATGTCCAAGCAAGCATTGCAATCAAACGTCAAACCTTCCCTAATGACCCTTTTCAATTCACTCCTACCAAGCAATACCGACATAACAAGTACCACCAGGCCATCAAGAGCAGTCTCAATGGTTTGAAAGCAATCTGCAGGCTGCAACAAGCTTACAGTAGAGCAAGGCTGAACAACAAACACGTCCTTATCTTCATCCACCAACTCTTCAATGGATTTATAGATGCCACTTACAGAATACCATCCCCCCAATAGAAACACACAATAGAACATGGCATCGAATCGCACAGAAGGCCTATCTCCCTTAAATCGTTCGACAAAGGGGTTGGGGGTGCAAACGCCAATCATCTCAGTGCCTCCAGCACTGCACTAGCATCTCCATCAGTTTGGCCACCTGCCTCAAACAAAGGGCAGCAATGCTCCACGGTGGCTGCTGCGCTTGCTCCGCTTTTTCGGAGTTAGCTTTGCGGCTTTGCGAACAAAGTGGAGCAAAACCACAAAACCCCTCTTCATTGCAATGATAATGCTGTTTTGTTGTCCTTGTCAATTTCCTGGCTGGCCTGAGATGGCCAACTATTAACTATGTCTATACACAGTCAGACTCCCTCTTTGCAAGGCTACAGGATCATGCCCAAGAATGGCAGGATGAGCCTTCTCCACCCATGAGCGGCATAAGAGATTCACCATTTGTCTTGCAGTGTCCGGACCTTAAAGCTGATCAACGTTCCATGATATCCATGTGGCATGGGCCTCAATACCGCCATGCCCAAATTGGAGGCCATCGCTATTTATACAATTTGAAATGCTTTGTCCCATGATTGGAAATGCATCTGCCATCTTGGGTTCCTACTGTCGGTGGCTGTCCCTGGTGCATTCTTCACAGGCGCAAACTCCTCTTCTCGAAATGTCTCCAAGATCGCCTCAACTGACCGAATCAGCATGGACAACCCCCGAAATCTTTGGAGCCCCAGGTTTTGACAAACGGAACAGCCGTGGCTGCATATAGTTACATATACAATTACAGATTACATGTGTTCATCAAAAGCTTTTAGACCTCTCGTCTGACAGAGTTTATATAGGCGTCATTGACCAACACCTGCATAGGGAAAGAGATGGAAAGAGTGAAGGAAGCGCATTGTCTTCCACCTAAGTTTCTGCCTTTCCTTGCTGCCACCTCCAGGTCCACTGAGCTTCCGCTCGATCCGTCTGCTCATTGGGAAGACATCGAAAATAAATGCTTCAAGCTTGACACCTGCAAACTGGCTTTCTACAGTGCTTCCCCCCCAATTGTGCTGCGGAACTGTCAAGGCCATCTATCAGTTGGTGACCTTGACAACGGCTGACCTCACAGTGGCCTTGAGAGTGTTGTTGAACATGTGAGCTTCGATGGCAAGAAAGGATTTCGAGTCTGAAGGCAGGCAATGCAAGAATGGCAACACGCGTCGTCTTTCCCTACCGCACCGTTGTTGCTTTCAGGTTTGACAGTCTTGCCCTCGTCGTCCGCATAAGGAATCCTTGGCGAAACACTGGATCTCCCAATGTGGAGGATTCGGAGCATAGGTTGGGAAACCTCATGATTTGAGCTCTCCGACTAAGAGCTCATTTGGTTCGCTGGGATTGTTCAGTTTTTGAAAGTGTTTGCAATCAGGGGCTGAACACACTGGGGGACTCACGCCTTTTCAGAGGGCCTCATGCTCCCTTCAACTGCAGCCTTGGCGCTTCTTATGCGCCAAATGAAACATGGTCGACATCTTTGGCACAACCACCTGCGTCATGAGAGCCCATGGTGGGCCCCATCGCCCATTTTCACCCTCACTGTATCTCTCTTTTTTTTCGGGCTGGTGCTGGGTCCTAAAGTTGACCATGGAACATAGACATAGCTCGTAGCTTTGACAAGAAAACATGATTGCTGATTGCCCATATGTACAAACATTTGATGTAATTACCTCTGACTGGCAAAGTCGATTCAGAAGTCCCAAAGCAACATATAGCCTTCGGTCCACTTTCAGGTCCGTAAGGTCCAGGCATCCAACAAAAAGTCCACGGAGAAGAAATGGTTGCAAATATTTCCAGCCTGAGCGAGGGCTATCCATTCACCTATGAAGAAACAAACGTAATTGAGAACAGTCAAAACATTACATCCTGTTTGCCACTTCACCGCCCCCTTACTCTGGGTGCCATGACACCGAAGACTAGCCGTCCGGAAGCATCACGCTGTGCCTTGCGTGCATCATCCAGTTCACCTGGCGAATCGGCAAATGGACCTTTTGCTTGCTGACCGTCTCAATTTGGATTGCCGGATTTGGCAGTGCTTTCGTGACAATTACAAATATATAGTAAATATACAATTCTAATATACAACAATCGAAAAGCGAAAGCCGAGAAAAATAGAAAATGAATGACTCCAATGCTGAACATAAAGAAAGCAACACCAAACTCACCAAAACCTCAAGCAAAGAAGCTCGAAAATAGCATGGAACTCTAGTAAAAGCAAGCAAAAAGCAAAACAAATAAATGGATGAGTGTTTGATAGCATTAACGTGCTTCTTTTATTTTGAGTTTCGACCTGTACATTGTCGTGTTTGTTGTCTTCATTGTAGTGTTTACTCTCGGAGTCTCGGTTGTGTGAAGCGTGTGTTCTTTGTTTCTTATGACTCTTGCCTCATTTCCGGTGAATTCGCACTGAGACTTGTGCAAATGTTTGCACCGATGTGCCAGGATCCGGCTCTAATCAAGCCAGTGACACTGTACTCAACCACACTGGGCCGACCGCCCTTCTTCGCCATGACTCCAACCTTTTCGTCGGGTGAAGCTTTCCAAACCTCAACAGGTATATAGATCCTTGTCACATCGGGCAACTGCTTCTCTGCTGCAAAAACAAGGCCTGGGGCCGATCAGCTCGACATGACACCGAAATCATCAAATTCAACTGGGGACATAGCGCACTTATTTCCACAGTCTGCGGCTTTGGAGAGACAATACCTGTCGTTTCACTCGAACAGCTCTTACATGCTCTGCCACCCTGATGATGGAACAGGAGATGTGGTCTACCTGACCTTGCTTCTCTGAAGGCAACTGAAACTCCGTCAACTCCAAGCACCCCACCCAACGAAACGAGGATCTGCTGGTCTGCAAAGCGGATTGTCCACCGAGAAGACATGGAGGCTCTTGACCTCGACCAAGTCGATCAAAAGGCAAAACCGTTTCGTGAATGTCCTCCAACCTGCTAGCGAGGGCCTCCAACCTACTAGTGATGGCTATGAATCGTGCGACTGAGCATGAAATTGTCGCGGGGCTTTCCATTTGGAGCCACTTGGCCCGAAAAGCGTCATCCTATTTCTGCACTCCACACATGCACCGCTATCACTTGCTGACTTCCAGGTCTGCCAAGTAGGCACCACTCAGCAAAAATAAATGCCTGTGGTCCCCACGCCAGAAGAGCGGAGCTGGTCTAAAAGGCCAGATTTTTTCAAGGCCTAAGGCCAGGGCAAAGTGACCTTTTGACCCCCTGGTTTGAGGGTCACTTCGGCCTGCAAAAGGTCACCTAGGGACTCCAAAAAGCTCACTTTGAAGAAGCTGCTATAATGTGTATGCTTATATAATTTATATGTATATATTTATGACATCAATGTTCCTTTAACGTGTTTTACACTATATATACGTATATAATCATATTAGTGTGAAAAATCTCAGTGTGTAACACCGAGGCACCGAGAACCCACATGCCACCTGCTGAGCCAAGAACTGGATAGACTCCACCATTTCCATCTGGATTGCACGCGATGTTGCCAGGAGACCTGAGCAACATGTGAGTAGTGAAGTAGATCCGCAACTCTGAAAAAAATTCCTTGGAAGGGATTGAGGATTGCAAAATTATATACATCGGATTGACTTGGAAAATCAGTCCAACTACCCTTGGCCCATCTTTGTCTATTCACTTCTTGAATCTAAGCTCCGGACTCTAGAATGATCTTTCCTTCCGGCGTGAGGCATGGCATGGTGCCCTGCTGAAAGAACCAGACCTACCAAAGCTCAATGAGGGTGGGAGGCAACACAAATCCCTTGAGCACATCTCATTACTCTGGCATCTCCGCATTCAGCCCACAGCTCACATACATGCAAAATTGGATTGACGTGGTTTTAGCACCCTGAGGCAAGGACATCCTCTTTAGACATGCCAAAGAAACTATGCCTTACCGGAAAACACTCTCTTGCGAGACGCACACATACATGCAGGGAGCAAAAGTGACTATGATGCAGGCTGTTCGAAGAAATCCACAGTTTGCTGGTGTGTCATTGGGCCTTGGACTGGGCATTGGCAAGGTCGCTTACTCGGCAAACCTGGCCTGGCCCCTTTACAAAAGTTTCGAGCAAAGCTGCACTGCTGACATTCCACAACAGTCATGACATTCTGTTTCTCGTCCTTTGCCGTGCTGAATTTCAAGGGCTGCTCTTGTCATGACGAGGAAGGGCACCCAAGGCTTGGGGCCGCCGGCCTCTCTGTGGCAAACAATGCTGGAAACCTCTGCATTTCTGATGCTTTTTGTTTCGGATGTCGCAAGAATGAAGCACCAAGCTAAAAGGATCTAAAAGGTACAATTGGGAGTTACAAGGAGTACACGAACACGACAACCTGTGATCAAAACATAGCAGGCCACAACGGTTCACGGCCTTCACTGCCAACAAAAGCTGTCCTACCCAGCCTCCCCTGCCAAGCTGACCAAGCGACGAAGCTTCTCCACCTCGAAGCAGGCATTGGGAAAAACCATGCCAAAAAATAAATTACTTTACAAAGAGTGATCCCCACCATGACATTTCAAAACAGCCACGTTGACATCACCCTCGTTGTGTATTTCAGCCCATAGCACAAGTCCTTCAGCGCCAAGTCTTACTGTTTTGTGCTTTCATCAGAAGATCTGTGCCCAACTAATAACACAACTCAGATCATTTCAGTAGTGGTTATGTGTTTGTGATTGTGGTTATGGTTGTGGTTGTGTGTTTGTGGTTGCGTGTTTGTGGTTGTGCTTGTGGTTGCGTCTTTGTCGTTGTGGCTCTGGTTGTGTTAGTGGTTGTCTGCTTGTCATTGCGTGCTTGTGACTGTGGTTGTGTGTTTGTGATGGTGTTTGTGGTTGTGTTTGTGGTTGTGTGCGTTTGATTGCGTGTTTGTGGTTGTGTGTTTGTGGTTGTGTGTTTGTGGTTGTGGTTGTGGTTGTGTATTGGTGGTTGTGTTTGTGGTTCTGTGCTTGTCATACGTGTTTGTGTATGTGGCTGTGTGTTTGTGATTGTGTTTGTGGCTGGGTGTTTGTCATACGTGTTTGTGTTTGTGATTGTGGCTGTGCGTTTGTTGTTGTCTGTTTGTGGTTGTGTGTTGGTGGTTGTGTTTGTGGTTGTGTGTTTGTGGTGTGTTTGTGGTTCTGTGCTTGTCATACGTGTTTGTGTTTGTGATTGTGGTTCTGTGCTTGTCATAAGTGTTTGTGTTTGTGATTGTGGTTGTGTGTTTGTGGTTGTGTGTGTGTTTATGGTTGTGTGTTTGTGGTTGTGTGTTTGTGGTTGTGTGTTTGTGGCTGTGTGTTTGTGGTTGTGTGTTTGTGGTTGTGTTTGTAGTGTGTGTTTGTGGTTATGTGTTTGTGGTTGTGTGTTTGTGGTTATGTGTTTGTGGTTGTGTGTTTGGGATTGCGTGTTTGCGGTTATGTGTTTGTGATTGTGGTTGTGGTTGTATGCTGTGGTTGAGGTCCAGCGCTTGTGTTTGTGATTGCGTGTTCCTGGCTGTGTTTGTAGTTGTGTGTTTGTTGTTGTGTTTGCGGTTGTTGTGTTTGTGAGTGTGTGCTTGTGGTTGTGTGTTTATGGTTGTGTGTTTGTGGTTGCGTGTTTGTGGTTGTGTGTTTGTGGTTGTATTTGTGGTTGTGTTTGTGGTTCTGTGCTTGTCATACATGTTTGTGTTTGTGATTGTGGCTGTGTGTTTGTTGTTGTGTGTTTGTGGTTGTGTGTTGGTGGTTGTGTTTGTGGTTGTGTGTTTGTGGTGTGTTTGTGGTTCTGTGCTTGTCATACGTGTTTGTGTTTGTGATTGTGGTTCTGTGCTTGTCATAAGTGTTTGTGTTTGTAATTGTGGTTGTGTGTTTGTGGTTGTGTTTGTGGTTGAGTGTTTGTGGTTACGTGTTTGTGATTGTGTGTTTGTGGTTGTGTTTGCGGTTGCGTTTGCGATTGTGATTGTGGTTGTGTTTGTGGTTGTGTGTTGGTGGTTGTGTGTTTGTGGTTGTGTTTGTGGTTCTGTGCTTGTCATACGTGTTTGCGTTTGTGGTGTGGTTGTGTGTTTGTGGTTGTGTGTTTGTGGTTCTGTTCTTGTCATACGTGCTTGTGTTTGTGATTGTGGCTGTGTGTTTGTGGCTGTGTGTTTGTGGTTGTGTGCTTGTGGTTGCGTCTGTGGTTGTGTGTTTGTGGTTGTGTTTGCGGTTGTGTGTTTGCGGTTATGTGTTTGGGATCTTACAGAGTCCAACCCTGAACACACAGAAAAGAACCTCGCGCGAACCCTGCACTCAACTTCTCCCCCTTTTTTCTTTTAAGAGGTGGTGGAAAGGTCGGCCAGCCTGTAAATACTTTACACTGACCACCTGGCTACAACCTACATAGCCAACATCAGCCGCGCGCGCTGACAAACCCCATCAGCCAAGCGCTGACAAAAGGACCCCCATGCCCAAAGTTTCGATCGGGCAAGGGCGGGCGGGAGATCGAAAATTCTGGGCGGCCCCCGCAGTTGCACACCGGACTACCCCGGTTTCTGATCACTGTGCTCAGGCCACACAGCTGCAACATCAAACGTTCTGTGTCCTGACATGTTTAAGTCCTAATTGCAAGTAAACAGAACAACCCAACAAGGACTCCACAGATCCCTCTTTTCGCCCCTCCGGTTCCCTACGGTTCGACCCGCGGGATCTTACAGAGTCCAACCCTGAACACACAGAAAAGAACCTCGCACGAACCCTGCACTCAACTTAAGAGGTGGTGGAAAGGTCGGCCAGCCTGTAAATACTTTACACTGACCACCTGGCTACAACCTACATAGCCAACATCAGCCGCGCGCGCTGACAAACCCCATCAGCCAAGCGCTGACAAAAGGACCCCCACTCGCAGAGCAAGCGCACGGCAAACCCATGGCTACCCCGCACCTTTTTTACTGCCAAGGGTCCGTGGTCCGCAAAGAGGAATGCTTGGGACGCTTTGAAATGCCCTCGGCCTTCTTGTGGGCTCGAGAATCACGCACTTCCTCATAGAGGTCCATTCCTGCGCGCATGAGATCTTGCAAAACCAAACCCTGGAACGACCGCAAATCAAATCTTAGTCGCAGTCTCTTATCGAAGCGACTGTAGTCGCCATTTGTGAGGGAGTCCGCCTCCTCGTTCTGCAGCCGTGGCAGCCAATGTAGTCTAAGCTCCGCTCCCCTGTCTTGAAGCTGCGCGGCAAGTTCCATCAGCAAGATGCACAGAGGGAATTTTGTGGTCAGAAGCCGCGACACGAGGTTGCTGTTTCCTCTGTTGTCGGTAGCGGCTGAGCAGTGGAATCCGCATGCCTCTCCGGGTGGTACACCAAACAACATCACCGCCGCTAGCGTTGCTAGAAGCTCCAGCGATGCGATTTGGCGATAAGCTTCGCCAGCCATGTACACCCAAGGCGCA
>CAXIVM010000287.1:0-35654 GCA_964035705.1 Porites rus | reverse complement strand
GCAGAATTAAGAGAGCGAGCTGGTTTGTGTCGTTACCGACGACGGTTTATAACTGTGTCTGTTTATTTTACGTAAACAGCTTATGTACTGAATGAAATCACGACGATCTCTTGTAATTTTGACGCAAAGAAAACAATATTTCAAGCTCAGTAGTAGCAGCAATGTTTGTTCCCGGTTGGTAGGAATGCGATTAATTGTGTACTCGTTTAAAAAGATCAGAAAGTTGTTCGATTGTCGCTTGGTATGTACCTCGAAGTTCGTATAAAAACCTGTTGGAAACAGCGCGAATGAAACCTGCATAAAAAGCAAACGCAATTTCAACTTTCATGATATAATCACATCAGTCTTTAAATTCATGTTACACCGAGCTAAACTGACCTAAGACTGGTTTCAGTTTCAAGCAATGTTGTGGTTGCTGTTGTTTCTTTCTTACATGCTATAGCCGAAATAACGCTAAATATGCTTTGGTATACGCATTTATGAACAAAACTAGGAACATGGAACCATGCAAAAACAAGTAGAAATAGCAAGTTTCCGCGAGACATAATTATTTGCGGCTAAGTATCCATCCAGTTATTAATCCCAAACTGAGACGGCGAATACTATTTGGGGGGTAGATTACAAATTTATATCGTGATTGGTCATGACTTTATTCTAGACTTGGTGGCTCCTAAAAGAGCCGTTTGTATTTATGGTTGTTGCCGTCGCTTAGTGTTGTTTCTTCTCTGTCTTTTTAGGTAGTAATACTGCCTGAATGTTGGGAAGAACACCGCCTTGAGCGATGGTGACACCGGCAAGGAGTTTGTTTAATTCTTCGTCATTTCGCACAGCCAGCTGGAGGTGACGAGGAATGATTCTTGACTTCTTGTTGTCGCGTGCTGCGTTTCCTGCTAACTCGAGGATCTCAGCACTCAGATACTCAAGTACGGCAGCCAAGTACACGGGAGCACCGGCTCCGACGCGTTCAGCGTAGTTGCCTTTACGAAGAAGGCGATGGATGCGACCAACAGGAAATTGTAGTCCTGCCCTGGAAGAACGAGTCTTTGACTTGGTGCCCTGGGCTTTACCTTTTCCTCGTCCGGTCATTTTGTCGACTAACTCGTATATTAAGTTTCAGTTTAAGTTTCAGGAGACTGTTTTCCAAGACATAACTTCGGCCGCCATAATTTATCACGCGCGGACTGCGTTTCGTGGATCAGATTGCACCAATCAAAAGTCTAACATTGGCTCATAAAAAGAAATTCTAGCCTTGCAATTGTTCTCTTTGTGTCGATTGGCGGCACGCTCCATTGTTTACACCGAGAAAAACAAAACACCAATCACCGACGAGAACTTGCGATCCGCATATTAATTGATCCTATTGAATTTGGCAACATAAATAGAAACTGTGATATCCCGAATTAGCAAACTCGATTTCGAAAAGGCAGAGATATCTTTCTTTACCATGGCACCTAAACCGATTGCAGCTAAAAAAGGAGAGAAGAAGAGCGGCGGTAAGGCAAAATCCACGTCGGGCGACAGTACGAAAAAACGGCGATCGAAACGGAAGGAGAGTTATGCGATCTACATCTACAAAGTGTTAAAGCAGGTACATCCTGACACCGGAATCTCCAGCAAAGCAATGGGTATCATGAACTCTTTCGTGAACGATATCTTCGAGCGCATTGCTACAGAATCCTCCCGTCTAGCCCACTACAACAAGAAGTCCACTATCAGCTCCCGCGAGATTCAGACAGCCATCAGACTGCTCCTTCCAGGAGAACTCGCAAAGCACGCAGTCAGTGAGGGTACCAAGGCCGTCACGAAGTACACTAGTAGCAAGTGAAAACCATTCTTCAATACCAGATCTAAACAACGGCTCTTTTAGGAGCCACCAAATGTCAAAAAAAGCAATGATCAACACTCAACACGGTTTCTTAGAGTTTTCAATCGTCATTATAAACCCCGACACTCGCTCGCTCGCACACTTGCTCCCATTAAAACGAACAAATCATTCCTCTATTTCCCCGTTCAACTTTACTTTTTACATAAAAAAAAAAAACAACAACAACAACAACAAAAAACAGATAAAGGTTTTAAAAGATGATTTTTATGTAAGCAAGGAGAAAAGAAGAAAAAAAAAAGAAACAAATAAACGATTGCTGGGTGACAACACGCACCGAGCCAAACAGTTTCCGCAGGATCTCCTTCCCAGCGCGATGACCACTACACCACGCCAGAGAATCAACTGACGTAATTCGTAAAACAACGTTACTTAAAAGTGTTACAGGCATGAACAGGTCACTTCGGTACTGCACTTGAGAACAAGAGAACGGTTTACCAGGCTGCAAATATATATTTTCCGGGATGTAAGGGTTTTAATACTTCAAATCAGTTAAGCGGGAGGGATTCTGACTATTCAATATTGATGTTTACGGTAGTTTTCATTACCCGGGTACCTGATAACCAGTTTCTTGACTAAGGTGCATGTACTGACCACTTCGAAGAAAAAGTATTTATCTTATCTGATCTGATCTGATCTGATCTGATCTTATGGAGTGGCTTTTGTTTACTCTTTTAAGGCGTCTCTAAGCCGCGGTTCAAGTAACCTTCTGCTCAACAAAAACGAAATCAGTTTCGGCAAAGGAGAAATAAATACTGTGCTATAGGTGACGGTGACCTAAGGTCAACATACTAGAGGTGATATTGGTGATGACTTTACTTTATTTGGTGGCTCCTAAAGGAGCCGGTAGTTGAATAAGCGGGCGAGTTTTACTTGCCACTGACTTTCTTGTTGACTGTTTTTTTAACCGAGGCTTTGCTTTCTTTCGCTTTCTTAGGCAACGGCTTCTTTGTAGCAGTCTTCTTTGGCACGAGAGGTGTCTTCTTCTTGCTGCTGGAAACTTTCTTACCCGGCGATTTCTTGGTTTTCTCGGCTGGTTTGCGGGCGGTCTTTTCTTTCGCGGCGACCTTCTTTATTTTTGGTTTGTTGGCTGGATCGGCGGTTTTGGTCTTCTTCGCCGGGTCTTTGGTTGCCTTTGCTTTCTGTACTTCTTTGTTGACCTTGAAAGAACCTGAAGCTCCGGACCCTTTGGTGTTGATAAATTGACCACTCTCCACGCCTCTCTTAAGAGCCATTTTAATAAAATGACTTGCTTTGTCTCCCACTTTGAAATGGTTCTTAACGTACTTGTCGACAGCCTGACGCGAGGAACCATTACGATCTTTCAGGGCGTGAAGGGCTTGTATGATCATTTCTGCATACTTAGGGTGTTCGGCCGGCTGTTTAGAAGCTTTCTTCTGGGTGCTTTTGGCAGACATGTCTCGTTATAGTCTCCACAGCGATAGCTAATGTTGGTTACTTGCGCAACTCTTTTCTTAAGTTGTTATAGCGGACCGCAGAGGGATCAGTTACTACTGATCGCGATAGATCTGTAACCTCTAAGACGTTTGCTAAGTTCTTTGAAAATGAGATGGATTGTAAACGTCAACTTAGGAAGACAGGCAGAGAGATTAACTGAACGAATAAGGAGATGTTGGGCGCAATCACTAATTTTTTGGTAAGCTTAGAGATACTAGTACTCTACTGTGTCCTGTGCAGCACTTGTGTTGTGTGTATTATCGCGAAAAACCTGTAACGGCGTAGAGTATGAGAATTATGTCTGTCTCATTTCACTAGTAGCTAAAAAAGAAACAAGTAGAGACAAGGTAAGAAGTAGTTTATTGGCCATTAACTTTTATTGTCAGGTGGTGGCTCCTAAAGGAGCCGTTTGTAATGTGAGATTGTCAGAACCGAGCTGAGCTGTTATGCACGTTCGCCCCGGATCCTACGAGCCAACTGGATATCTTTAGGCATGATGGTGACACGTTTAGCGTGAATGGCGCAAAGGTTGGTGTCCTCGAAAAGACCGACCAGGTAGGCTTCGCTAGCCTCTTGAAGAGCCAGCACGGCTGAGCTTTGAAAGCGCAAGTCGGTCTTGAAATCCTGAGCGATTTCTCGAACAAGACGCTGAAACGGTAACTTGCGAATCAGCAACTCGGTGGACTTCTGATAACGACGGATCTCTCTGAGGGCCACTGTTCCTGGCCTGTAACGGTGCGGTTTTTTCACGCCACCAATAGCAGGAGCGCTCTTTCGAGCTGCCTTAGTAGCCAGCTGTTTACGAGGCGCTTTTCCTCCGGTGGACTTTCTCGCTGTTTGCTTGGTTCGGGCCATGACTGTGAAACTGATGTTCAGAAGATTAAAGGCTCTATGTGAAAGCTTGGCAATTTTTATGGCCGCGATTTATCAGGAGGCTGTCGCAAGCCGATTGGATATTTAAGAATTTATGTATTTCTGATTGGTTCGGCTTCGGAGACACCCTGCTTTGATTTGCATGCCTTACAATAGACAGTGGGGCGAAAGAAAATTATAATATTCTTTTGTTGTCCTTTTACTAAGAACAAATCTATGTAAACACAAGAAATAATGTTTCCCGAGAGGTCAGATTGAAGGGTATAGATTGAAAAGTAATTTCTGTTCTGCAGTGATTTAACATAGTACGAGACCTGTCCCTTTTTAAACCTTGACGATAATTCAGACAACCGAGAATGTCCGGTCGCGGCAAAGGAGGTAAAGGCTTGGGCAAAGGTGGTGCTAAGCGTCATCGTAAGATTCTACGCGATAATATCCAAGGAATTACCAAGCCAGCGATCCGTCGTCTCGCTCGCCGTGGGGGTGTAAAGCGAATTTCTGGACTGATCTACGAGGAGACACGCGGTGTTCTGAAAGTTTTCCTTGAGAACGTTATCCGCGATGCCGTGACCTACACCGAGCACGCCAAGCGTAAGACCGTTACAGCCATGGACGTAGTATACGCTCTGAAACGACAAGGACGTACTCTGTACGGTTTTGGGGGTTAGAATACACTGTGATCCCTGATCAACACTTAAACCAACGGCTCTTTTAGGAGCCAACAAATGTATGAAAAGCTCTGACCAAATACGTGATAAGAGAATTTGTTTTCATTACGATCATTGCCGAAGGTTTATACACATATGAACAAGACAACATACACCTGAAATCGATTCAGCGCTTTATTTACTGGGTGCGTCCACGCGAGTTTTTTCTTTTTTTGTGACTTTACAGCAGCGCAGTCGTTACTTATAAAGGGAAATTATTTTTTCCCGTCTAGATTAGCCTCATAGCTCTTTGCGGGGCATACAATACTGTAAAGCTTTTGTCTTTAGTTAGTGAATAAACTGTTGCTGTACGTTGTTGTTGTCGCAGAATTAAGAGAGCGAGCTGGTTTGTGTCGTTACCGACGACGGTTTATAACTGTGTCTGTTTATTTTACGTAAACAGCTTATGTACTGAATGAAATCACGACGATCTCTTGTAATTTTGACGCAAAGAAAACAATATTTCAAGCTCAGTAGTAGCAGCAATGTTTGTTCCCGGTTGGTAGGAATGCGATTAATTGTGTACTCGTTTAAAAAGATCAGAAAGTTGTTCGATTGTCGCTTGGTATGTACCTCGAAGTTCGTATAAAAACCTGTTGGAAACAGCGCGAATGAAACCTGCATAAAAAGCAAACGCAATTTCAACTTTCATGATATAATCACATCAGTCTTTAAATTCATGTTACACCGAGCTAAACTGACCTAAGACTGGTTTCAGTTTCAAGCAATGTTGTGGTTGCTGTTGTTTCTTTCTTACATGCTATAGCCGAAATAACGCTAAATATGCTTTGGTATACGCATTTATGAACAAAACTAGGAACATGGAACCATGCAAAAACAAGTAGAAATAGCAAGTTTCCGCGAGACATAATTATTTGCGGCTAAGTATCCATCCAGTTATTAATCCCAAACTGAGACGGCGAATACTATTTGGGGGGTAGATTACAAATTTATATCGTGATTGGTCATGACTTTATTCTAGACTTGGTGGCTCCTAAAAGAGCCGTTTGTATTTATGGTTGTTGCCGTCGCTTAGTGTTGTTTCTTCTCTGTCTTTTTAGGTAGTAATACTGCCTGAATGTTGGGAAGAACACCGCCTTGAGCGATGGTGACACCGGCAAGGAGTTTGTTTAATTCTTCGTCATTTCGCACAGCCAGCTGGAGGTGACGAGGAATGATTCTTGACTTCTTGTTGTCGCGTGCTGCGTTTCCTGCTAACTCGAGGATCTCAGCACTCAGATACTCAAGTACGGCAGCCAAGTACACGGGAGCACCGGCTCCGACGCGTTCAGCGTAGTTGCCTTTACGAAGAAGGCGATGGATGCGACCAACAGGAAATTGTAGTCCTGCCCTGGAAGAACGAGTCTTTGACTTGGTGCCCTGGGCTTTACCTTTTCCTCGTCCGGTCATTTTGTCGACTAACTCGTATATTAAGTTTCAGTTTAAGTTTCAGGAGACTGTTTTCCAAGACATAACTTCGGCCGCCATAATTTATCACGCGCGGACTGCGTTTCGTGGATCAGATTGCACCAATCAAAAGTCTAACATTGGCTCATAAAAAGAAATTCTAGCCTTGCAATTGTTCTCTTTGTGTCGATTGGCGGCACGCTCCATTGTTTACACCGAGAAAAACAAAACACCAATCACCGACGAGAACTTGCGATCCGCATATTAATTGATCCTATTGAATTTGGCAACATAAATAGAAACTGTGATATCCCGAATTAGCAAACTCGATTTCGAAAAGGCAGAGATATCTTTCTTTACCATGGCACCTAAACCGATTGCAGCTAAAAAAGGAGAGAAGAAGAGCGGCGGTAAGGCAAAATCCACGTCGGGCGACAGTACGAAAAAACGGCGATCGAAACGGAAGGAGAGTTATGCGATCTACATCTACAAAGTGTTAAAGCAGGTACATCCTGACACCGGAATCTCCAGCAAAGCAATGGGTATCATGAACTCTTTCGTGAACGATATCTTCGAGCGCATTGCTACAGAATCCTCCCGTCTAGCCCACTACAACAAGAAGTCCACTATCAGCTCCCGCGAGATTCAGACAGCCATCAGACTGCTCCTTCCAGGAGAACTCGCAAAGCACGCAGTCAGTGAGGGTACCAAGGCCGTCACGAAGTACACTAGTAGCAAGTGAAAACCATTCTTCAATACCAGATCTAAACAACGGCTCTTTTAGGAGCCACCAAATGTCAAAAAAAGCAATGATCAACACTCAACACGGTTTCTTAGAGTTTTCAATCGTCATTATAAACCCCGACACTCGCTCGCTCGCACACTTGCTCCCATTAAAACGAACAAATCATTCCTCTATTTCCCCGTTCAACTTTACTTTTTACATAAAAAAAAAAAACAACAACAACAACAACAAAAAACAGATAAAGGTTTTAAAAGATGATTTTTATGTAAGCAAGGAGAAAAGAAGAAAAAAAAAAGAAACAAATAAACGATTGCTGGGTGACAACACGCACCGAGCCAAACAGTTTCCGCAGGATCTCCTTCCCAGCGCGATGACCACTACACCACGCCAGAGAATCAACTGACGTAATTCGTAAAACAACGTTACTTAAAAGTGTTACAGGCATGAACAGGTCACTTCGGTACTGCACTTGAGAACAAGAGAACGGTTTACCAGGCTGCAAATATATATTTTCCGGGATGTAAGGGTTTTAATACTTCAAATCAGTTAAGCGGGAGGGATTCTGACTATTCAATATTGATGTTTACGGTAGTTTTCATTACCCGGGTACCTGATAACCAGTTTCTTGACTAAGGTGCATGTACTGACCACTTCGAAGAAAAAGTATTTATCTTATCTGATCTGATCTGATCTGATCTGATCTTATGGAGTGGCTTTTGTTTACTCTTTTAAGGCGTCTCTAAGCCGCGGTTCAAGTAACCTTCTGCTCAACAAAAACGAAATCAGTTTCGGCAAAGGAGAAATAAATACTGTGCTATAGGTGACGGTGACCTAAGGTCAACATACTAGAGGTGATATTGGTGATGACTTTACTTTATTTGGTGGCTCCTAAAGGAGCCGGTAGTTGAATAAGCGGGCGAGTTTTACTTGCCACTGACTTTCTTGTTGACTGTTTTTTTAACCGAGGCTTTGCTTTCTTTCGCTTTCTTAGGCAACGGCTTCTTTGTAGCAGTCTTCTTTGGCACGAGAGGTGTCTTCTTCTTGCTGCTGGAAACTTTCTTACCCGGCGATTTCTTGGTTTTCTCGGCTGGTTTGCGGGCGGTCTTTTCTTTCGCGGCGACCTTCTTTATTTTTGGTTTGTTGGCTGGATCGGCGGTTTTGGTCTTCTTCGCCGGGTCTTTGGTTGCCTTTGCTTTCTGTACTTCTTTGTTGACCTTGAAAGAACCTGAAGCTCCGGACCCTTTGGTGTTGATAAATTGACCACTCTCCACGCCTCTCTTAAGAGCCATTTTAATAAAATGACTTGCTTTGTCTCCCACTTTGAAATGGTTCTTAACGTACTTGTCGACAGCCTGACGCGAGGAACCATTACGATCTTTCAGGGCGTGAAGGGCTTGTATGATCATTTCTGCATACTTAGGGTGTTCGGCCGGCTGTTTAGAAGCTTTCTTCTGGGTGCTTTTGGCAGACATGTCTCGTTATAGTCTCCACAGCGATAGCTAATGTTGGTTACTTGCGCAACTCTTTTCTTAAGTTGTTATAGCGGACCGCAGAGGGATCAGTTACTACTGATCGCGATAGATCTGTAACCTCTAAGACGTTTGCTAAGTTCTTTGAAAATGAGATGGATTGTAAACGTCAACTTAGGAAGACAGGCAGAGAGATTAACTGAACGAATAAGGAGATGTTGGGCGCAATCACTAATTTTTTGGTAAGCTTAGAGATACTAGTACTCTACTGTGTCCTGTGCAGCACTTGTGTTGTGTGTATTATCGCGAAAAACCTGTAACGGCGTAGAGTATGAGAATTATGTCTGTCTCATTTCACTAGTAGCTAAAAAAGAAACAAGTAGAGACAAGGTAAGAAGTAGTTTATTGGCCATTAACTTTTATTGTCAGGTGGTGGCTCCTAAAGGAGCCGTTTGTAATGTGAGATTGTCAGAACCGAGCTGAGCTGTTATGCACGTTCGCCCCGGATCCTACGAGCCAACTGGATATCTTTAGGCATGATGGTGACACGTTTAGCGTGAATGGCGCAAAGGTTGGTGTCCTCGAAAAGACCGACCAGGTAGGCTTCGCTAGCCTCTTGAAGAGCCAGCACGGCTGAGCTTTGAAAGCGCAAGTCGGTCTTGAAATCCTGAGCGATTTCTCGAACAAGACGCTGAAACGGTAACTTGCGAATCAGCAACTCGGTGGACTTCTGATAACGACGGATCTCTCTGAGGGCCACTGTTCCTGGCCTGTAACGGTGCGGTTTTTTCACGCCACCAGTAGCAGGAGCGCTCTTTCGAGCTGCCTTAGTAGCCAGCTGTTTACGAGGCGCTTTTCCTCCGGTGGACTTTCTCGCTGTTTGCTTGGTTCGGGCCATGACTGTGAAACTGATGTTCAGAAGATTAAAGGCTCTATGTGAAAGCTTGGCAATTTTTATGGCCGCGATTTATCAGGAGGCTGTCGCAAGCCGATTGGATATTTAAGAATTTATGTATTTCTGATTGGTTCGGCTTCGGAGACACCCTGCTTTGATTTGCATGCCTTACAATAGACAGTGGGGCGAAAGAAAATTATAATATTCTTTTGTTGTCCTTTTACTAAGAACAAATCTATGTAAACACAAGAAATAATGTTTCCCGAGAGGTCAGATTGAAGGGTATAGATTGAAAAGTAATTTCTGTTCTGCAGTGATTTAACATAGTACGAGACCTGTCCCTTTTTAAACCTTGACGATAATTCAGACAACCGAGAATGTCCGGTCGCGGCAAAGGAGGTAAAGGCTTGGGCAAAGGTGGTGCTAAGCGTCATCGTAAGATTCTACGCGATAATATCCAAGGAATTACCAAGCCAGCGATCCGTCGTCTCGCTCGCCGTGGGGGTGTAAAGCGAATTTCTGGACTGATCTACGAGGAGACACGCGGTGTTCTGAAAGTTTTCCTTGAGAACGTTATCCGCGATGCCGTGACCTACACCGAGCACGCCAAGCGTAAGACCGTTACAGCCATGGACGTAGTATACGCTCTGAAACGACAAGGACGTACTCTGTACGGTTTTGGGGGTTAGAATACACTGTGATCCCTGATCAACACTTAAACCAACGGCTCTTTTAGGAGCCAACAAATGTATGAAAAGCTCTGACCAAATACGTGATAAGAGAATTTGTTTTCATTACGATCATTGCCGAAGGTTTATACACATATGAACAAGACAACATACACCTGAAATCGATTCAGCGCTTTATTTACTGGGTGCGTCCACGCGAGTTTTTTCTTTTTTTGTGACTTTACAGCAGCGCAGTCGTTACTTATAAAGGGAAATTATTTTTTCCCGTCTAGATTAGCCTCATAGCTCTTTGCGGGGCATACAATACTGTAAAGCTTTTGTCTTTAGTTAGTGAATAAACTGTTGCTGTACGTTGTTGTTGTCGCAGAATTAAGAGAGCGAGCTGGTTTGTGTCGTTACCGACGACGGTTTATAACTGTGTCTGTTTATTTTACGTAAACAGCTTATGTACTGAATGAAATCACGACGATCTCTTGTAATTTTGACGCAAAGAAAACAATATTTCAAGCTCAGTAGTAGCAGCAATGTTTGTTCCCGGTTGGTAGGAATGCGATTAATTGTGTACTCGTTTAAAAAGATCAGAAAGTTGTTCGATTGTCGCTTGGTATGTACCTCGAAGTTCGTATAAAAACCTGTTGGAAACAGCGCGAATGAAACCTGCATAAAAAGCAAACGCAATTTCAACTTTCATGATATAATCACATCAGTCTTTAAATTCATGTTACACCGAGCTAAACTGACCTAAGACTGGTTTCAGTTTCAAGCAATGTTGTGGTTGCTGTTGTTTCTTTCTTACATGCTATAGCCGAAATAACGCTAAATATGCTTTGGTATACGCATTTATGAACAAAACTAGGAACATGGAACCATGCAAAAACAAGTAGAAATAGCAAGTTTCCGCGAGACATAATTATTTGCGGCTAAGTATCCATCCAGTTATTAATCCCAAACTGAGACGGCGAATACTATTTGGGGGGTAGATTACAAATTTATATCGTGATTGGTCATGACTTTATTCTAGACTTGGTGGCTCCTAAAAGAGCCGTTTGTATTTATGGTTGTTGCCGTCGCTTAGTGTTGTTTCTTCTCTGTCTTTTTAGGTAGTAATACTGCCTGAATGTTGGGAAGAACACCGCCTTGAGCGATGGTGACACCGGCAAGGAGTTTGTTTAATTCTTCGTCATTTCGCACAGCCAGCTGGAGGTGACGAGGAATGATTCTTGACTTCTTGTTGTCGCGTGCTGCGTTTCCTGCTAACTCGAGGATCTCAGCACTCAGATACTCAAGTACGGCAGCCAAGTACACGGGAGCACCGGCTCCGACGCGTTCAGCGTAGTTGCCTTTACGAAGAAGGCGATGGATGCGACCAACAGGAAATTGTAGTCCTGCCCTGGAAGAACGAGTCTTTGACTTGGTGCCCTGGGCTTTACCTTTTCCTCGTCCGGTCATTTTGTCGACTAACTCGTATATTAAGTTTCAGTTTAAGTTTCAGGAGACTGTTTTCCAAGACATAACTTCGGCCGCCATAATTTATCACGCGCGGACTGCGTTTCGTGGATCAGATTGCACCAATCAAAAGTCTAACATTGGCTCATAAAAAGAAATTCTAGCCTTGCAATTGTTCTCTTTGTGTCGATTGGCGGCACGCTCCATTGTTTACACCGAGAAAAACAAAACACCAATCACCGACGAGAACTTGCGATCCGCATATTAATTGATCCTATTGAATTTGGCAACATAAATAGAAACTGTGATATCCCGAATTAGCAAACTCGATTTCGAAAAGGCAGAGATATCTTTCTTTACCATGGCACCTAAACCGATTGCAGCTAAAAAAGGAGAGAAGAAGAGCGGCGGTAAGGCAAAATCCACGTCGGGCGACAGTACGAAAAAACGGCGATCGAAACGGAAGGAGAGTTATGCGATCTACATCTACAAAGTGTTAAAGCAGGTACATCCTGACACCGGAATCTCCAGCAAAGCAATGGGTATCATGAACTCTTTCGTGAACGATATCTTCGAGCGCATTGCTACAGAATCCTCCCGTCTAGCCCACTACAACAAGAAGTCCACTATCAGCTCCCGCGAGATTCAGACAGCCATCAGACTGCTCCTTCCAGGAGAACTCGCAAAGCACGCAGTCAGTGAGGGTACCAAGGCCGTCACGAAGTACACTAGTAGCAAGTGAAAACCATTCTTCAATACCAGATCTAAACAACGGCTCTTTTAGGAGCCACCAAATGTCAAAAAAAGCAATGATCAACACTCAACACGGTTTCTTAGAGTTTTCAATCGTCATTATAAACCCCGACACTCGCTCGCTCGCACACTTGCTCCCATTAAAACGAACAAATCATTCCTCTATTTCCCCGTTCAACTTTACTTTTTACATAAAAAAAAAAAACAACAACAACAACAACAAAAAACAGATAAAGGTTTTAAAAGATGATTTTTATGTAAGCAAGGAGAAAAGAAGAAAAAAAAAAGAAACAAATAAACGATTGCTGGGTGACAACACGCACCGAGCCAAACAGTTTCCGCAGGATCTCCTTCCCAGCGCGATGACCACTACACCACGCCAGAGAATCAACTGACGTAATTCGTAAAACAACGTTACTTAAAAGTGTTACAGGCATGAACAGGTCACTTCGGTACTGCACTTGAGAACAAGAGAACGGTTTACCAGGCTGCAAATATATATTTTCCGGGATGTAAGGGTTTTAATACTTCAAATCAGTTAAGCGGGAGGGATTCTGACTATTCAATATTGATGTTTACGGTAGTTTTCATTACCCGGGTACCTGATAACCAGTTTCTTGACTAAGGTGCATGTACTGACCACTTCGAAGAAAAAGTATTTATCTTATCTGATCTGATCTGATCTGATCTGATCTTATGGAGTGGCTTTTGTTTACTCTTTTAAGGCGTCTCTAAGCCGCGGTTCAAGTAACCTTCTGCTCAACAAAAACGAAATCAGTTTCGGCAAAGGAGAAATAAATACTGTGCTATAGGTGACGGTGACCTAAGGTCAACATACTAGAGGTGATATTGGTGATGACTTTACTTTATTTGGTGGCTCCTAAAGGAGCCGGTAGTTGAATAAGCGGGCGAGTTTTACTTGCCACTGACTTTCTTGTTGACTGTTTTTTTAACCGAGGCTTTGCTTTCTTTCGCTTTCTTAGGCAACGGCTTCTTTGTAGCAGTCTTCTTTGGCACGAGAGGTGTCTTCTTCTTGCTGCTGGAAACTTTCTTACCCGGCGATTTCTTGGTTTTCTCGGCTGGTTTGCGGGCGGTCTTTTCTTTCGCGGCGACCTTCTTTATTTTTGGTTTGTTGGCTGGATCGGCGGTTTTGGTCTTCTTCGCCGGGTCTTTGGTTGCCTTTGCTTTCTGTACTTCTTTGTTGACCTTGAAAGAACCTGAAGCTCCGGACCCTTTGGTGTTGATAAATTGACCACTCTCCACGCCTCTCTTAAGAGCCATTTTAATAAAATGACTTGCTTTGTCTCCCACTTTGAAATGGTTCTTAACGTACTTGTCGACAGCCTGACGCGAGGAACCATTACGATCTTTCAGGGCGTGAAGGGCTTGTATGATCATTTCTGCATACTTAGGGTGTTCGGCCGGCTGTTTAGAAGCTTTCTTCTGGGTGCTTTTGGCAGACATGTCTCGTTATAGTCTCCACAGCGATAGCTAATGTTGGTTACTTGCGCAACTCTTTTCTTAAGTTGTTATAGCGGACCGCAGAGGGATCAGTTACTACTGATCGCGATAGATCTGTAACCTCTAAGACGTTTGCTAAGTTCTTTGAAAATGAGATGGATTGTAAACGTCAACTTAGGAAGACAGGCAGAGAGATTAACTGAACGAATAAGGAGATGTTGGGCGCAATCACTAATTTTTTGGTAAGCTTAGAGATACTAGTACTCTACTGTGTCCTGTGCAGCACTTGTGTTGTGTGTATTATCGCGAAAAACCTGTAACGGCGTAGAGTATGAGAATTATGTCTGTCTCATTTCACTAGTAGCTAAAAAAGAAACAAGTAGAGACAAGGTAAGAAGTAGTTTATTGGCCATTAACTTTTATTGTCAGGTGGTGGCTCCTAAAGGAGCCGTTTGTAATGTGAGATTGTCAGAACCGAGCTGAGCTGTTATGCACGTTCGCCCCGGATCCTACGAGCCAACTGGATATCTTTAGGCATGATGGTGACACGTTTAGCGTGAATGGCGCAAAGGTTGGTGTCCTCGAAAAGACCGACCAGGTAGGCTTCGCTAGCCTCTTGAAGAGCCAGCACGGCTGAGCTTTGAAAGCGCAAGTCGGTCTTGAAATCCTGAGCGATTTCTCGAACAAGACGCTGAAACGGTAACTTGCGAATCAGCAACTCGGTGGACTTCTGATAACGACGGATCTCTCTGAGGGCCACTGTTCCTGGCCTGTAACGGTGCGGTTTTTTCACGCCACCAGTAGCAGGAGCGCTCTTTCGAGCTGCCTTAGTAGCCAGCTGTTTACGAGGCGCTTTTCCTCCGGTGGACTTTCTCGCTGTTTGCTTGGTTCGGGCCATGACTGTGAAACTGATGTTCAGAAGATTAAAGGCTCTATGTGAAAGCTTGGCAATTTTTATGGCCGCGATTTATCAGGAGGCTGTCGCAAACCGATTGGATATTTAAGAATTTATGTATTTCTGATTGGTTCGGCTTCGGAGACACCCTGCTTTGATTTGCATGCCTTACAATAGACAGTGGGGCGAAAGAAAATTATAATATTCTTTTGTTGTCCTTTTACTAAGAACAAATCTATGTAAACACAAGAAATAATGTTTCCCGAGAGGTCAGATTGAAGGGTATAGATTGAAAAGTAATTTCTGTTCTGCAGTGATTTAACATAGTACGAGACCTGTCCCTTTTTAAACCTTGACGATAATTCAGACAACCGAGAATGTCCGGTCGCGGCAAAGGAGGTAAAGGCTTGGGCAAAGGTGGTGCTAAGCGTCATCGTAAGATTCTACGCGATAATATCCAAGGAATTACCAAGCCAGCGATCCGTCGTCTCGCTCGCCGTGGGGGTGTAAAGCGAATTTCTGGACTGATCTACGAGGAGACACGCGGTGTTCTGAAAGTTTTCCTTGAGAACGTTATCCGCGATGCCGTGACCTACACCGAGCACGCCAAGCGTAAGACCGTTACAGCCATGGACGTAGTATACGCTCTGAAACGACAAGGACGTACTCTGTACGGTTTTGGGGGTTAGAATACACTGTGATCCCTGATCAACACTTAAACCAACGGCTCTTTTAGGAGCCAACAAATGTATGAAAAGCTCTGACCAAATACGTGATAAGAGAATTTGTTTTCATTACGATCATTGCCGAAGGTTTATACACATATGAACAAGACAACATACACCTGAAATCGATTCAGCGCTTTATTTACTGGGTGCGTCCACGCGAGTTTTTTCTTTTTTTGTGACTTTACAGCAGCGCAGTCGTTACTTATAAAGGGAAATTATTTTTTCCCGTCTAGATTAGCCTCATAGCTCTTTGCGGGGCATACAATACTGTAAAGCTTTTGTCTTTAGTTAGTGAATAAACTGTTGCTGTACGTTGTTGTTGTCGCAGAATTAAGAGAGCGAGCTGGTTTGTGTCGTTACCGACGACGGTTTATAACTGTGTCTGTTTATTTTACGTAAACAGCTTATGTACTGAATGAAATCACGACGATCTCTTGTAATTTTGACGCAAAGAAAACAATATTTCAAGCTCAGTAGTAGCAGCAATGTTTGTTCCCGGTTGGTAGGAATGCGATTAATTGTGTACTCGTTTAAAAAGATCAGAAAGTTGTTCGATTGTCGCTTGGTATGTACCTCGAAGTTCGTATAAAAACCTGTTGGAAACAGCGCGAATGAAACCTGCATAAAAAGCAAACGCAATTTCAACTTTCATGATATAATCACATCAGTCTTTAAATTCATGTTACACCGAGCTAAACTGACCTAAGACTGGTTTCAGTTTCAAGCAATGTTGTGGTTGCTGTTGTTTCTTTCTTACATGCTATAGCCGAAATAACGCTAAATATGCTTTGGTATACGCATTTATGAACAAAACTAGGAACATGGAACCATGCAAAAACAAGTAGAAATAGCAAGTTTCCGCGAGACATAATTATTTGCGGCTAAGTATCCATCCAGTTATTAATCCCAAACTGAGACGGCGAATACTATTTGGGGGGTAGATTACAAATTTATATCGTGATTGGTCATGACTTTATTCTAGACTTGGTGGCTCCTAAAAGAGCCGTTTGTATTTATGGTTGTTGCCGTCGCTTAGTGTTGTTTCTTCTCTGTCTTTTTAGGTAGTAATACTGCCTGAATGTTGGGAAGAACACCGCCTTGAGCGATGGTGACACCGGCAAGGAGTTTGTTTAATTCTTCGTCATTTCGCACAGCCAGCTGGAGGTGACGAGGAATGATTCTTGACTTCTTGTTGTCGCGTGCTGCGTTTCCTGCTAACTCGAGGATCTCAGCACTCAGATACTCAAGTACGGCAGCCAAGTACACGGGAGCACCGGCTCCGACGCGTTCAGCGTAGTTGCCTTTACGAAGAAGGCGATGGATGCGACCAACAGGAAATTGTAGTCCTGCCCTGGAAGAACGAGTCTTTGACTTGGTGCCCTGGGCTTTACCTTTTCCTCGTCCGGTCATTTTGTCGACTAACTCGTATATTAAGTTTCAGTTTAAGTTTCAGGAGACTGTTTTCCAAGACATAACTTCGGCCGCCATAATTTATCACGCGCGGACTGCGTTTCGTGGATCAGATTGCACCAATCAAAAGTCTAACATTGGCTCATAAAAAGAAATTCTAGCCTTGCAATTGTTCTCTTTGTGTCGATTGGCGGCACGCTCCATTGTTTACACCGAGAAAAACAAAACACCAATCACCGACGAGAACTTGCGATCCGCATATTAATTGATCCTATTGAATTTGGCAACATAAATAGAAACTGTGATATCCCGAATTAGCAAACTCGATTTCGAAAAGGCAGAGATATCTTTCTTTACCATGGCACCTAAACCGATTGCAGCTAAAAAAGGAGAGAAGAAGAGCGGCGGTAAGGCAAAATCCACGTCGGGCGACAGTACGAAAAAACGGCGATCGAAACGGAAGGAGAGTTATGCGATCTACATCTACAAAGTGTTAAAGCAGGTACATCCTGACACCGGAATCTCCAGCAAAGCAATGGGTATCATGAACTCTTTCGTGAACGATATCTTCGAGCGCATTGCTACAGAATCCTCCCGTCTAGCCCACTACAACAAGAAGTCCACTATCAGCTCCCGCGAGATTCAGACAGCCATCAGACTGCTCCTTCCAGGAGAACTCGCAAAGCACGCAGTCAGTGAGGGTACCAAGGCCGTCACGAAGTACACTAGTAGCAAGTGAAAACCATTCTTCAATACCAGATCTAAACAACGGCTCTTTTAGGAGCCACCAAATGTCAAAAAAAGCAATGATCAACACTCAACACGGTTTCTTAGAGTTTTCAATCGTCATTATAAACCCCGACACTCGCTCGCTCGCACACTTGCTCCCATTAAAACGAACAAATCATTCCTCTATTTCCCCGTTCAACTTTACTTTTTACATAAAAAAAAAAAACAACAACAACAACAACAAAAAACAGATAAAGGTTTTAAAAGATGATTTTTATGTAAGCAAGGAGAAAAGAAGAAAAAAAAAAGAAACAAATAAACGATTGCTGGGTGACAACACGCACCGAGCCAAACAGTTTCCGCAGGATCTCCTTCCCAGCGCGATGACCACTACACCACGCCAGAGAATCAACTGACGTAATTCGTAAAACAACGTTACTTAAAAGTGTTACAGGCATGAACAGGTCACTTCGGTACTGCACTTGAGAACAAGAGAACGGTTTACCAGGCTGCAAATATATATTTTCCGGGATGTAAGGGTTTTAATACTTCAAATCAGTTAAGCGGGAGGGATTCTGACTATTCAATATTGATGTTTACGGTAGTTTTCATTACCCGGGTACCTGATAACCAGTTTCTTGACTAAGGTGCATGTACTGACCACTTCGAAGAAAAAGTATTTATCTTATCTGATCTGATCTGATCTGATCTGATCTTATGGAGTGGCTTTTGTTTACTCTTTTAAGGCGTCTCTAAGCCGCGGTTCAAGTAACCTTCTGCTCAACAAAAACGAAATCAGTTTCGGCAAAGGAGAAATAAATACTGTGCTATAGGTGACGGTGACCTAAGGTCAACATACTAGAGGTGATATTGGTGATGACTTTACTTTATTTGGTGGCTCCTAAAGGAGCCGGTAGTTGAATAAGCGGGCGAGTTTTACTTGCCACTGACTTTCTTGTTGACTGTTTTTTTAACCGAGGCTTTGCTTTCTTTCGCTTTCTTAGGCAACGGCTTCTTTGTAGCAGTCTTCTTTGGCACGAGAGGTGTCTTCTTCTTGCTGCTGGAAACTTTCTTACCCGGCGATTTCTTGGTTTTCTCGGCTGGTTTGCGGGCGGTCTTTTCTTTCGCGGCGACCTTCTTTATTTTTGGTTTGTTGGCTGGATCGGCGGTTTTGGTCTTCTTCGCCGGGTCTTTGGTTGCCTTTGCTTTCTGTACTTCTTTGTTGACCTTGAAAGAACCTGAAGCTCCGGACCCTTTGGTGTTGATAAATTGACCACTCTCCACGCCTCTCTTAAGAGCCATTTTAATAAAATGACTTGCTTTGTCTCCCACTTTGAAATGGTTCTTAACGTACTTGTCGACAGCCTGACGCGAGGAACCATTACGATCTTTCAGGGCGTGAAGGGCTTGTATGATCATTTCTGCATACTTAGGGTGTTCGGCCGGCTGTTTAGAAGCTTTCTTCTGGGTGCTTTTGGCAGACATGTCTCGTTATAGTCTCCACAGCGATAGCTAATGTTGGTTACTTGCGCAACTCTTTTCTTAAGTTGTTATAGCGGACCGCAGAGGGATCAGTTACTACTGATCGCGATAGATCTGTAACCTCTAAGACGTTTGCTAAGTTCTTTGAAAATGAGATGGATTGTAAACGTCAACTTAGGAAGACAGGCAGAGAGATTAACTGAACGAATAAGGAGATGTTGGGCGCAATCACTAATTTTTTGGTAAGCTTAGAGATACTAGTACTCTACTGTGTCCTGTGCAGCACTTGTGTTGTGTGTATTATCGCGAAAAACCTGTAACGGCGTAGAGTATGAGAATTATGTCTGTCTCATTTCACTAGTAGCTAAAAAAGAAACAAGTAGAGACAAGGTAAGAAGTAGTTTATTGGCCATTAACTTTTATTGTCAGGTGGTGGCTCCTAAAGGAGCCGTTTGTAATGTGAGATTGTCAGAACCGAGCTGAGCTGTTATGCACGTTCGCCCCGGATCCTACGAGCCAACTGGATATCTTTAGGCATGATGGTGACACGTTTAGCGTGAATGGCGCAAAGGTTGGTGTCCTCGAAAAGACCGACCAGGTAGGCTTCGCTAGCCTCTTGAAGAGCCAGCACGGCTGAGCTTTGAAAGCGCAAGTCGGTCTTGAAATCCTGAGCGATTTCTCGAACAAGACGCTGAAACGGTAACTTGCGAATCAGCAACTCGGTGGACTTCTGATAACGACGGATCTCTCTGAGGGCCACTGTTCCTGGCCTGTAACGGTGCGGTTTTTTCACGCCACCAGTAGCAGGAGCGCTCTTTCGAGCTGCCTTAGTAGCCAGCTGTTTACGAGGCGCTTTTCCTCCGGTGGACTTTCTCGCTGTTTGCTTGGTTCGGGCCATGACTGTGAAACTGATGTTCAGAAGATTAAAGGCTCTATGTGAAAGCTTGGCAATTTTTATGGCCGCGATTTATCAGGAGGCTGTCGCAAGCCGATTGGATATTTAAGAATTTATGTATTTCTGATTGGTTCGGCTTCGGAGACACCCTGCTTTGATTTGCATGCCTTACAATAGACAGTGGGGCGAAAGAAAATTATAATATTCTTTTGTTGTCCTTTTACTAAGAACAAATCTATGTAAACACAAGAAATAATGTTTCCCGAGAGGTCAGATTGAAGGGTATAGATTGAAAAGTAATTTCTGTTCTGCAGTGATTTAACATAGTACGAGACCTGTCCCTTTTTAAACCTTGACGATAATTCAGACAACCGAGAATGTCCGGTCGCGGCAAAGGAGGTAAAGGCTTGGGCAAAGGTGGTGCTAAGCGTCATCGTAAGATTCTACGCGATAATATCCAAGGAATTACCAAGCCAGCGATCCGTCGTCTCGCTCGCCGTGGGGGTGTAAAGCGAATTTCTGGACTGATCTACGAGGAGACACGCGGTGTTCTGAAAGTTTTCCTTGAGAACGTTATCCGCGATGCCGTGACCTACACCGAGCACGCCAAGCGTAAGACCGTTACAGCCATGGACGTAGTATACGCTCTGAAACGACAAGGACGTACTCTGTACGGTTTTGGGGGTTAGAATACACTGTGATCCCTGATCAACACTTAAACCAACGGCTCTTTTAGGAGCCAACAAATGTATGAAAAGCTCTGACCAAATACGTGATAAGAGAATTTGTTTTCATTACGATCATTGCCGAAGGTTTATACACATATGAACAAGACAACATACACCTGAAATCGATTCAGCGCTTTATTTACTGGGTGCGTCCACGCGAGTTTTTTCTTTTTTTGTGACTTTACAGCAGCGCAGTCGTTACTTATAAAGGGAAATTATTTTTTCCCGTCTAGATTAGCCTCATAGCTCTTTGCGGGGCATACAATACTGTAAAGCTTTTGTCTTTAGTTAGTGAATAAACTGTTGCTGTACGTTGTTGTTGTCGCAGAATTAAGAGAGCGAGCTGGTTTGTGTCGTTACCGACGACGGTTTATAACTGTGTCTGTTTATTTTACGTAAACAGCTTATGTACTGAATGAAATCACGACGATCTCTTGTAATTTTGACGCAAAGAAAACAATATTTCAAGCTCAGTAGTAGCAGCAATGTTTGTTCCCGGTTGGTAGGAATGCGATTAATTGTGTACTCGTTTAAAAAGATCAGAAAGTTGTTCGATTGTCGCTTGGTATGTACCTCGAAGTTCGTATAAAAACCTGTTGGAAACAGCGCGAATGAAACCTGCATAAAAAGCAAACGCAATTTCAACTTTCATGATATAATCACATCAGTCTTTAAATTCATGTTACACCGAGCTAAACTGACCTAAGACTGGTTTCAGTTTCAAGCAATGTTGTGGTTGCTGTTGTTTCTTTCTTACATGCTATAGCCGAAATAACGCTAAATATGCTTTGGTATACGCATTTATGAACAAAACTAGGAACATGGAACCATGCAAAAACAAGTAGAAATAGCAAGTTTCCGCGAGACATAATTATTTGCGGCTAAGTATCCATCCAGTTATTAATCCCAAACTGAGACGGCGAATACTATTTGGGGGGTAGATTACAAATTTATATCGTGATTGGTCATGACTTTATTCTAGACTTGGTGGCTCCTAAAAGAGCCGTTTGTATTTATGGTTGTTGCCGTCGCTTAGTGTTGTTTCTTCTCTGTCTTTTTAGGTAGTAATACTGCCTGAATGTTGGGAAGAACACCGCCTTGAGCGATGGTGACACCGGCAAGGAGTTTGTTTAATTCTTCGTCATTTCGCACAGCCAGCTGGAGGTGACGAGGAATGATTCTTGACTTCTTGTTGTCGCGTGCTGCGTTTCCTGCTAACTCGAGGATCTCAGCACTCAGATACTCAAGTACGGCAGCCAAGTACACGGGAGCACCGGCTCCGACGCGTTCAGCGTAGTTGCCTTTACGAAGAAGGCGATGGATGCGACCAACAGGAAATTGTAGTCCTGCCCTGGAAGAACGAGTCTTTGACTTGGTGCCCTGGGCTTTACCTTTTCCTCGTCCGGTCATTTTGTCGACTAACTCGTATATTAAGTTTCAGTTTAAGTTTCAGGAGACTGTTTTCCAAGACATAACTTCGGCCGCCATAATTTATCACGCGCGGACTGCGTTTCGTGGATCAGATTGCACCAATCAAAAGTCTAACATTGGCTCATAAAAAGAAATTCTAGCCTTGCAATTGTTCTCTTTGTGTCGATTGGCGGCACGCTCCATTGTTTACACCGAGAAAAACAAAACACCAATCACCGACGAGAACTTGCGATCCGCATATTAATTGATCCTATTGAATTTGGCAACATAAATAGAAACTGTGATATCCCGAATTAGCAAACTCGATTTCGAAAAGGCAGAGATATCTTTCTTTACCATGGCACCTAAACCGATTGCAGCTAAAAAAGGAGAGAAGAAGAGCGGCGGTAAGGCAAAATCCACGTCGGGCGACAGTACGAAAAAACGGCGATCGAAACGGAAGGAGAGTTATGCGATCTACATCTACAAAGTGTTAAAGCAGGTACATCCTGACACCGGAATCTCCAGCAAAGCAATGGGTATCATGAACTCTTTCGTGAACGATATCTTCGAGCGCATTGCTACAGAATCCTCCCGTCTAGCCCACTACAACAAGAAGTCCACTATCAGCTCCCGCGAGATTCAGACAGCCATCAGACTGCTCCTTCCAGGAGAACTCGCAAAGCACGCAGTCAGTGAGGGTACCAAGGCCGTCACGAAGTACACTAGTAGCAAGTGAAAACCATTCTTCAATACCAGATCTAAACAACGGCTCTTTTAGGAGCCACCAAATGTCAAAAAAAGCAATGATCAACACTCAACACGGTTTCTTAGAGTTTTCAATCGTCATTATAAACCCCGACACTCGCTCGCTCGCACACTTGCTCCCATTAAAACGAACAAATCATTCCTCTATTTCCCCGTTCAACTTTACTTTTTACATAAAAAAAAAAAACAACAACAACAACAACAAAAAACAGATAAAGGTTTTAAAAGATGATTTTTATGTAAGCAAGGAGAAAAGAAGAAAAAAAAAGAAACAAATAAACGATTGCTGGGTGACAACACGCACCGAGCCAAACAGTTTCCGCAGGATCTCCTTCCCAGCGCGATGACCACTACACCACGCCAGAGAATCAACTGACGTAATTCGTAAAACAACGTTACTTAAAAGTGTTACAGGCATGAACAGGTCACTTCGGTACTGCACTTGAGAACAAGAGAACGGTTTACCAGGCTGCAAATATATATTTTCCGGGATGTAAGGGTTTTAATACTTCAAATCAGTTAAGCGGGAGGGATTCTGACTATTCAATATTGATGTTTACGGTAGTTTTCATTACCCGGGTACCTGATAACCAGTTTCTTGACTAAGGTGCATGTACTGACCACTTCGAAGAAAAAGTATTTATCTTATCTGATCTGATCTGATCTGATCTGATCTTATGGAGTGGCTTTTGTTTACTCTTTTAAGGCGTCTCTAAGCCGCGGTTCAAGTAACCTTCTGCTCAACAAAAACGAAATCAGTTTCGGCAAAGGAGAAATAAATACTGTGCTATAGGTGACGGTGACCTAAGGTCAACATACTAGAGGTGATATTGGTGATGACTTTACTTTATTTGGTGGCTCCTAAAGGAGCCGGTAGTTGAATAAGCGGGCGAGTTTTACTTGCCACTGACTTTCTTGTTGACTGTTTTTTTAACCGAGGCTTTGCTTTCTTTCGCTTTCTTAGGCAACGGCTTCTTTGTAGCAGTCTTCTTTGGCACGAGAGGTGTCTTCTTCTTGCTGCTGGAAACTTTCTTACCCGGCGATTTCTTGGTTTTCTCGGCTGGTTTGCGGGCGGTCTTTTCTTTCGCGGCGACCTTCTTTATTTTTGGTTTGTTGGCTGGATCGGCGGTTTTGGTCTTCTTCGCCGGGTCTTTGGTTGCCTTTGCTTTCTGTACTTCTTTGTTGACCTTGAAAGAACCTGAAGCTCCGGACCCTTTGGTGTTGATAAATTGACCACTCTCCACGCCTCTCTTAAGAGCCATTTTAATAAAATGACTTGCTTTGTCTCCCACTTTGAAATGGTTCTTAACGTACTTGTCGACAGCCTGACGCGAGGAACCATTACGATCTTTCAGGGCGTGAAGGGCTTGTATGATCATTTCTGCATACTTAGGGTGTTCGGCCGGCTGTTTAGAAGCTTTCTTCTGGGTGCTTTTGGCAGACATGTCTCGTTATAGTCTCCACAGCGATAGCTAATGTTGGTTACTTGCGCAACTCTTTTCTTAAGTTGTTATAGCGGACCGCAGAGGGATCAGTTACTACTGATCGCGATAGATCTGTAACCTCTAAGACGTTTGCTAAGTTCTTTGAAAATGAGATGGATTGTAAACGTCAACTTAGGAAGACAGGCAGAGAGATTAACTGAACGAATAAGGAGATGTTGGGCGCAATCACTAATTTTTTGGTAAGCTTAGAGATACTAGTACTCTACTGTGTCCTGTGCAGCACTTGTGTTGTGTGTATTATCGCGAAAAACCTGTAACGGCGTAGAGTATGAGAATTATGTCTGTCTCATTTCACTAGTAGCTAAAAAAGAAACAAGTAGAGACAAGGTAAGAAGTAGTTTATTGGCCATTAACTTTTATTGTCAGGTGGTGGCTCCTAAAGGAGCCGTTTGTAATGTGAGATTGTCAGAACCGAGCTGAGCTGTTATGCACGTTCGCCCCGGATCCTACGAGCCAACTGGATATCTTTAGGCATGATGGTGACACGTTTAGCGTGAATGGCGCAAAGGTTGGTGTCCTCGAAAAGACCGACCAGGTAGGCTTCGCTAGCCTCTTGAAGAGCCAGCACGGCTGAGCTTTGAAAGCGCAAGTCGGTCTTGAAATCCTGAGCGATTTCTCGAACAAGACGCTGAAACGGTAACTTGCGAATCAGCAACTCGGTGGACTTCTGATAACGACGGATCTCTCTGAGGGCCACTGTTCCTGGCCTGTAACGGTGCGGTTTTTTCACGCCACCAGTAGCAGGAGCGCTCTTTCGAGCTGCCTTAGTAGCCAGCTGTTTACGAGGCGCTTTTCCTCCGGTGGACTTTCTCGCTGTTTGCTTGGTTCGGGCCATGACTGTGAAACTGATGTTCAGAAGATTAAAGGCTCTATGTGAAAGCTTGGCAATTTTTATGGCCGCGATTTATCAGGAGGCTGTCGCAAGCCGATTGGATATTTAAGAATTTATGTATTTCTGATTGGTTCGGCTTCGGAGACACCCTGCTTTGATTTGCATGCCTTACAATAGACAGTGGGGCGAAAGAAAATTATAATATTCTTTTGTTGTCCTTTTACTAAGAACAAATCTATGTAAACACAAGAAATAATGTTTCCCGAGAGGTCAGATTGAAGGGTATAGATTGAAAAGTAATTTCTGTTCTGCAGTGATTTAACATAGTACGAGACCTGTCCCTTTTTAAACCTTGACGATAATTCAGACAACCGAGAATGTCCGGTCGCGGCAAAGGAGGTAAAGGCTTGGGCAAAGGTGGTGCTAAGCGTCATCGTAAGATTCTACGCGATAATATCCAAGGAATTACCAAGCCAGCGATCCGTCGTCTCGCTCGCCGTGGGGGTGTAAAGCGAATTTCTGGACTGATCTACGAGGAGACACGCGGTGTTCTGAAAGTTTTCCTTGAGAACGTTATCCGCGATGCCGTGACCTACACCGAGCACGCCAAGCGTAAGACCGTTACAGCCATGGACGTAGTATACGCTCTGAAACGACAAGGACGTACTCTGTACGGTTTTGGGGGTTAGAATACACTGTGATCCCTGATCAACACTTAAACCAACGGCTCTTTTAGGAGCCAACAAATGTATGAAAAGCTCTGACCAAATACGTGATAAGAGAATTTGTTTTCATTACGATCATTGCCGAAGGTTTATACACATATGAACAAGACAACATACACCTGAAATCGATTCAGCGCTTTATTTACTGGGTGCGTCCACGCGAGTTTTTTCTTTTTTTGTGACTTTACAGCAGCGCAGTCGTTACTTATAAAGGGAAATTATTTTTTCCCGTCTAGATTAGCCTCATAGCTCTTTGCGGGGCATACAATACTGTAAAGCTTTTGTCTTTAGTTAGTGAATAAACTGTTGCTGTACGTTGTTGTTGTCGCAGAATTAAGAGAGCGAGCTGGTTTGTGTCGTTACCGACGACGGTTTATAACTGTGTCTGTTTATTTTACGTAAACAGCTTATGTACTGAATGAAATCACGACGATCTCTTGTAATTTTGACGCAAAGAAAACAATATTTCAAGCTCAGTAGTAGCAGCAATGTTTGTTCCCGGTTGGTAGGAATGCGATTAATTGTGTACTCGTTTAAAAAGATCAGAAAGTTGTTCGATTGTCGCTTGGTATGTACCTCGAAGTTCGTATAAAAACCTGTTGGAAACAGCGCGAATGAAACCTGCATAAAAAGCAAACGCAATTTCAACTTTCATGATATAATCACATCAGTCTTTAAATTCATGTTACACCGAGCTAAACTGACCTAAGACTGGTTTCAGTTTCAAGCAATGTTGTGGTTGCTGTTGTTTCTTTCTTACATGCTATAGCCGAAATAACGCTAAATATGCTTTGGTATACGCATTTATGAACAAAACTAGGAACATGGAACCATGCAAAAACAAGTAGAAATAGCAAGTTTCCGCGAGACATAATTATTTGCGGCTAAGTATCCATCCAGTTATTAATCCCAAACTGAGACGGCGAATACTATTTGGGGGGTAGATTACAAATTTATATCGTGATTGGTCATGACTTTATTCTAGACTTGGTGGCTCCTAAAAGAGCCGTTTGTATTTATGGTTGTTGCCGTCGCTTAGTGTTGTTTCTTCTCTGTCTTTTTAGGTAGTAATACTGCCTGAATGTTGGGAAGAACACCGCCTTGAGCGATGGTGACACCGGCAAGGAGTTTGTTTAATTCTTCGTCATTTCGCACAGCCAGCTGGAGGTGACGAGGAATGATTCTTGACTTCTTGTTGTCGCGTGCTGCGTTTCCTGCTAACTCGAGGATCTCAGCACTCAGATACTCAAGTACGGCAGCCAAGTACACGGGAGCACCGGCTCCGACGCGTTCAGCGTAGTTGCCTTTACGAAGAAGGCGATGGATGCGACCAACAGGAAATTGTAGTCCTGCCCTGGAAGAACGAGTCTTTGACTTGGTGCCCTGGGCTTTACCTTTTCCTCGTCCGGTCATTTTGTCGACTAACTCGTATATTAAGTTTCAGTTTAAGTTTCAGGAGACTGTTTTCCAAGACATAACTTCGGCCGCCATAATTTATCACGCGCGGACTGCGTTTCGTGGATCAGATTGCACCAATCAAAAGTCTAACATTGGCTCATAAAAAGAAATTCTAGCCTTGCAATTGTTCTCTTTGTGTCGATTGGCGGCACGCTCCATTGTTTACACCGAGAAAAACAAAACACCAATCACCGACGAGAACTTGCGATCCGCATATTAATTGATCCTATTGAATTTGGCAACATAAATAGAAACTGTGATATCCCGAATTAGCAAACTCGATTTCGAAAAGGCAGAGATATCTTTCTTTACCATGGCACCTAAACCGATTGCAGCTAAAAAAGGAGAGAAGAAGAGCGGCGGTAAGGCAAAATCCACGTCGGGCGACAGTACGAAAAAACGGCGATCGAAACGGAAGGAGAGTTATGCGATCTACATCTACAAAGTGTTAAAGCAGGTACATCCTGACACCGGAATCTCCAGCAAAGCAATGGGTATCATGAACTCTTTCGTGAACGATATCTTCGAGCGCATTGCTACAGAATCCTCCCGTCTAGCCCACTACAACAAGAAGTCCACTATCAGCTCCCGCGAGATTCAGACAGCCATCAGACTGCTCCTTCCAGGAGAACTCGCAAAGCACGCAGTCAGTGAGGGTACCAAGGCCGTCACGAAGTACACTAGTAGCAAGTGAAAACCATTCTTCAATACCAGATCTAAACAACGGCTCTTTTAGGAGCCACCAAATGTCAAAAAAAGCAATGATCAACACTCAACACGGTTTCTTAGAGTTTTCAATCGTCATTATAAACCCCGACACTCGCTCGCTCGCACACTTGCTCCCATTAAAACGAACAAATCATTCCTCTATTTCCCCGTTCAACTTTACTTTTTACATAAAAAAAAAAAACAACAACAACAACAACAAAAAACAGATAAAGGTTTTAAAAGATGATTTTTATGTAAGCAAGGAGAAAAGAAGAAAAAAAAAAGAAACAAATAAACGATTGCTGGGTGACAACACGCACCGAGCCAAACAGTTTCCGCAGGATCTCCTTCCCAGCGCGATGACCACTACACCACGCCAGAGAATCAACTGACGTAATTCGTAAAACAACGTTACTTAAAAGTGTTACAGGCATGAACAGGTCACTTCGGTACTGCACTTGAGAACAAGAGAACGGTTTACCAGGCTGCAAATATATATTTTCCGGGATGTAAGGGTTTTAATACTTCAAATCAGTTAAGCGGGAGGGATTCTGACTATTCAATATTGATGTTTACGGTAGTTTTCATTACCCGGGTACCTGATAACCAGTTTCTTGACTAAGGTGCATGTACTGACCACTTCGAAGAAAAAGTATTTATCTTATCTGATCTGATCTGATCTGATCTGATCTTATGGAGTGGCTTTTGTTTACTCTTTTAAGGCGTCTCTAAGCCGCGGTTCAAGTAACCTTCTGCTCAACAAAAACGAAATCAGTTTCGGCAAAGGAGAAATAAATACTGTGCTATAGGTGACGGTGACCTAAGGTCAACATACTAGAGGTGATATTGGTGATGACTTTACTTTATTTGGTGGCTCCTAAAGGAGCCGGTAGTTGAATAAGCGGGCGAGTTTTACTTGCCACTGACTTTCTTGTTGACTGTTTTTTTAACCGAGGCTTTGCTTTCTTTCGCTTTCTTAGGCAACGGCTTCTTTGTAGCAGTCTTCTTTGGCACGAGAGGTGTCTTCTTCTTGCTGCTGGAAACTTTCTTACCCGGCGATTTCTTGGTTTTCTCGGCTGGTTTGCGGGCGGTCTTTTCTTTCGCGGCGACCTTCTTTATTTTTGGTTTGTTGGCTGGATCGGCGGTTTTGGTCTTCTTCGCCGGGTCTTTGGTTGCCTTTGCTTTCTGTACTTCTTTGTTGACCTTGAAAGAACCTGAAGCTCCGGACCCTTTGGTGTTGATAAATTGACCACTCTCCACGCCTCTCTTAAGAGCCATTTTAATAAAATGACTTGCTTTGTCTCCCACTTTGAAATGGTTCTTAACGTACTTGTCGACAGCCTGACGCGAGGAACCATTACGATCTTTCAGGGCGTGAAGGGCTTGTATGATCATTTCTGCATACTTAGGGTGTTCGGCCGGCTGTTTAGAAGCTTTCTTCTGGGTGCTTTTGGCAGACATGTCTCGTTATAGTCTCCACAGCGATAGCTAATGTTGGTTACTTGCGCAACTCTTTTCTTAAGTTGTTATAGCGGACCGCAGAGGGATCAGTTACTACTGATCGCGATAGATCTGTAACCTCTAAGACGTTTGCTAAGTTCTTTGAAAATGAGATGGATTGTAAACGTCAACTTAGGAAGACAGGCAGAGAGATTAACTGAACGAATAAGGAGATGTTGGGCGCAATCACTAATTTTTTGGTAAGCTTAGAGATACTGTACTCTACTGTGTCCTGTGCAGCACTTGTGTTGTGTGTATTATCGCGAAAAACCTGTAACGGCGTAGAGTATGAGAATTATGTCTGTCTCATTTTCACTAGTAACTAAAAAAGAAACAAGTAGAGACAAGGTAAGAAGTAGTTTATTGGCCATTAACTTTTATTGTCAGGTGGTGGCTCCTAAAGGAGCCGTTTGTAATGTGAGATTGTCAGAACCGAGCTGAGCTGTTATGCACGTTCGCCCCGGATCCTACGAGCCAACTGGATATCTTTAGGCATGATGGTGACACGTTTAGCGTGAATGGCGCAAAGGTTGGTGTCCTCGAAAAGACCGACCAGGTAGGCTTCGCTAGCCTCTTGAAGAGCCAGCACGGCTGAGCTTTGAAAGCGCAAGTCGGTCTTGAAATCCTGAGCGATTTCTCGAACAAGACGCTGAAACGGTAACTTGCGAATCAGCAACTCGGTGGACTTCTGATAACGACGGATCTCTCTGAGGGCCACTGTTCCTGGCCTGTAACGGTGCGGTTTTTTCACGCCACCAGTAGCAGGAGCGCTCTTTCGAGCTGCCTTAGTAGCCAGCTGTTTACGAGGCGCTTTTCCTCCGGTGGACTTTCTCGCTGTTTGCTTGGTTCGGGCCATGACTGTGAAACTGATGTTCAGAAGATTAAAGGCTCTATGTGAAAGCTTGGCAATTTTTATGGCCGCGATTTATCAGGAGGCTGTCGCAAGCCGATTGGATATTTAAGAATTTATGTATTTCTGATTGGTTCGGCTTCGGAGACACCCTGCTTTGATTTGCATGCCTTACAATAGACAGTGGGGCGAAAGAAAATTATAATATTCTTTTGTTGTCCTTTTACTAAGAACAAATCTATGTAAACACAAGAAATAATGTTTCCCGAGAGGTCAGATTGAAGGGTATAGATTGAAAAGTAATTTCTGTTCTGCAGTGATTTAACATAGTACGAGACCTGTCCCTTTTTAAACCTTGACGATAATTCAGACAACCGAGAATGTCCGGTCGCGGCAAAGGAGGTAAAGGCTTGGGCAAAGGTGGTGCTAAGCGTCATCGTAAGATTCTACGCGATAATATCCAAGGAATTACCAAGCCAGCGATCCGTCGTCTCGCTCGCCGTGGGGGTGTAAAGCGAATTTCTGGACTGATCTACGAGGAGACACGCGGTGTTCTGAAAGTTTTCCTTGAGAACGTTATCCGCGATGCCGTGACCTACACCGAGCACGCCAAGCGTAAGACCGTTACAGCCATGGACGTAGTATACGCTCTGAAACGACAAGGACGTACTCTGTACGGTTTTGGGGGTTAGAATACACTGTGATCCCTGATCAACACTTAAACCAACGGCTCTTTTAGGAGCCAACAAATGTATGAAAAGCTCTGACCAAATACGTGATAAGAGAATTTGTTTTCATTACGATCATTGCCGAAGGTTTATACACATATGAACAAGACAACATACACCTGAAATCGATTCAGCGCTTTATTTACTGGGTGCGTCCACGCGAGTTTTTTCTTTTTTTGTGACTTTACAGCAGCGCAGTCGTTACTTATAAAGGGAAATTATTTTTTCCCGTCTAGATTAGCCTCATAGCTCTTTGCGGGGCATACAATACTGTAAAGCTTTTGTCTTTAGTTAGTGAATAAACTGTTGCTGTACGTTGTTGTTGTCGCAGAATTAAGAGAGCGAGCTGGTTTGTGTCGTTACCGACGACGGTTTATAACTGTGTCTGTTTATTTTACGTAAACAGCTTATGTACTGAATGAAATCACGACGATCTCTTGTAATTTTGACGCAAAGAAAACAATATTTCAAGCTCAGTAGTAGCAGCAATGTTTGTTCCCGGTTGGTAGGAATGCGATTAATTGTGTACTCGTTTAAAAAGATCAGAAAGTTGTTCGATTGTCGCTTGGTATGTACCTCGAAGTTCGTATAAAAACCTGTTGGAAACAGCGCGAATGAAACCTGCATAAAAAGCAAACGCAATTTCAACTTTCATGATATAATCACATCAGTCTTTAAATTCATGTTACACCGAGCTAAACTGACCTAAGACTGGTTTCAGTTTCAAGCAATGTTGTGGTTGCTGTTGTTTCTTTCTTACATGCTATAGCCGAAATAACGCTAAATATGCTTTGGTATACGCATTTATGAACAAAACTAGGAACATGGAACCATGCAAAAACAAGTAGAAATAGCAAGTTTCCGCGAGACATAATTATTTGCGGCTAAGTATCCATCCAGTTATTAATCCCAAACTGAGACGGCGAATACTATTTGGGGGGTAGATTACAAATTTATATCGTGATTGGTCATGACTTTATTCTAGACTTGGTGGCTCCTAAAAGAGCCGTTTGTATTTATGGTTGTTGCCGTCGCTTAGTGTTGTTTCTTCTCTGTCTTTTTAGGTAGTAATACTGCCTGAATGTTGGGAAGAACACCGCCTTGAGCGATGGTGACACCGGCAAGGAGTTTGTTTAATTCTTCGTCATTTCGCACAGCCAGCTGGAGGTGACGAGGAATGATTCTTGACTTCTTGTTGTCGCGTGCTGCGTTTCCTGCTAACTCGAGGATCTCAGCACTCAGATACTCAAGTACGGCAGCCAAGTACACGGGAGCACCGGCTCCGACGCGTTCAGCGTAGTTGCCTTTACGAAGAAGGCGATGGATGCGACCAACAGGAAATTGTAGTCCTGCCCTGGAAGAACGAGTCTTTGACTTGGTGCCCTGGGCTTTACCTTTTCCTCGTCCGGTCATTTTGTCGACTAACTCGTATATTAAGTTTCAGTTTAAGTTTCAGGAGACTGTTTTCCAAGACATAACTTCGGCCGCCATAATTTATCACGCGCGGACTGCGTTTCGTGGATCAGATTGCACCAATCAAAAGTCTAACATTGGCTCATAAAAAGAAATTCTAGCCTTGCAATTGTTCTCTTTGTGTCGATTGGCGGCACGCTCCATTGTTTACACCGAGAAAAACAAAACACCAATCACCGACGAGAACTTGCGATCCGCATATTAATTGATCCTATTGAATTTGGCAACATAAATAGAAACTGTGATATCCCGAATTAGCAAACTCGATTTCGAAAAGGCAGAGATATCTTTCTTTACCATGGCACCTAAACCGATTGCAGCTAAAAAAGGAGAGAAGAAGAGCGGCGGTAAGGCAAAATCCACGTCGGGCGACAGTACGAAAAAACGGCGATCGAAACGGAAGGAGAGTTATGCGATCTACATCTACAAAGTGTTAAAGCAGGTACATCCTGACACCGGAATCTCCAGCAAAGCAATGGGTATCATGAACTCTTTCGTGAACGATATCTTCGAGCGCATTGCTACAGAATCCTCCCGTCTAGCCCACTACAACAAGAAGTCCACTATCAGCTCCCGCGAGATTCAGACAGCCATCAGACTGCTCCTTCCAGGAGAACTCGCAAAGCACGCAGTCAGTGAGGGTACCAAGGCCGTCACGAAGTACACTAGTAGCAAGTGAAAACCATTCTTCAATACCAGATCTAAACAACGGCTCTTTTAGGAGCCACCAAATGTCAAAAAAAGCAATGATCAACACTCAACACGGTTTCTTAGAGTTTTCAATCGTCATTATAAACCCCGACACTCGCTCGCTCGCACACTTGCTCCCATTAAAACGAACAAATCATTCCTCTATTTCCCCGTTCAACTTTACTTTTTACATAAAAAAAAAAAAACAACAACAACAACAACAAAAAACAGATAAAGGTTTTAAAAGATGATTTTTATGTAAGCAAGGAGAAAAGAAGAAAAAAAAAAAGAAACAAATAAACGATTGCTGGGTGACAACACGCACCGAGCCAAACAGTTTCCGCAGGATCTCCTTCCCAGCGCGATGACCACTACACCACGCCAGAGAATCAACTGACGTAATTCGTAAAACAACGTTACTTAAAAGTGTTACAGGCATGAACAGGTCACTTCGGTACTGCACTTGAGAACAAGAGAACGGTTTACCAGGCTGCAAATATATATTTTCCGGGATGTAAGGGTTTTAATACTTCAAATCAGTTAAGCGGGAGGGATTCTGACTATTCAATATTGATGTTTACGGTAGTTTTCATTACCCGGGTACCTGATAACCAGTTTCTTGACTAAGGTGCATGTACTGACCACTTCGAAGAAAAAGTATTTATCTTATCTGATCTGATCTGATCTGATCTGATCTTATGGAGTGGCTTTTGTTTACTCTTTTAAGGCGTCTCTAAGCCGCGGTTCAAGTAACCTTCTGCTCAACAAAAACGAAATCAGTTTCGGCAAAGGAGAAATAAATACTGTGCTATAGGTGACGGTGACCTAAGGTCAACATACTAGAGGTGATATTGGTGATGACTTTACTTTATTTGGTGGCTCCTAAAGGAGCCGGTAGTTGAATAAGCGGGCGAGTTTTACTTGCCACTGACTTTCTTGTTGACTGTTTTTTTAACCGAGGCTTTGCTTTCTTTCGCTTTCTTAGGCAACGGCTTCTTTGTAGCAGTCTTCTTTGGCACGAGAGGTGTCTTCTTCTTGCTGCTGGAAACTTTCTTACCCGGCGATTTCTTGGTTTTCTCGGCTGGTTTGCGGGCGGTCTTTTCTTTCGCGGCGACCTTCTTTATTTTTGGTTTGTTGGCTGGATCGGCGGTTTTGGTCTTCTTCGCCGGGTCTTTGGTTGCCTTTGCTTTCTGTACTTCTTTGTTGACCTTGAAAGAACCTGAAGCTCCGGACCCTTTGGTGTTGATAAATTGACCACTCTCCACGCCTCTCTTAAGAGCCATTTTAATAAAATGACTTGCTTTGTCTCCCACTTTGAAATGGTTCTTAACGTACTTGTCGACAGCCTGACGCGAGGAACCATTACGATCTTTCAGGGCGTGAAGGGCTTGTATGATCATTTCTGCATACTTAGGGTGTTCGGCCGGCTGTTTAGAAGCTTTCTTCTGGGTGCTTTTGGCAGACATGTCTCGTTATAGTCTCCACAGCGATAGCTAATGTTGGTTACTTGCGCAACTCTTTTCTTAAGTTGTTATAGCGGACCGCAGAGGGATCAGTTACTACTGATCGCGATAGATCTGTAACCTCTAAGACGTTTGCTAAGTTCTTTGAAAATGAGATGGATTGTAAACGTCAACTTAGGAAGACAGGCAGAGAGATTAACTGAACGAATAAGGAGATGTTGGGCGCAATCACTAATTTTTTGGTAAGCTTAGAGATACTAGTACTCTACTGTGTCCTGTGCAGCACTTGTGTTGTGTGTATTATCGCGAAAAACCTGTAACGGCGTAGAGTATGAGAATTATGTCTGTCTCATTTCACTAGTAGCTAAAAAAGAAACAAGTAGAGACAAGGTAAGAAGTAGTTTATTGGCCATTAACTTTTATTGTCAGGTGGTGGCTCCTAAAGGAGCCGTTTGTAATGTGAGATTGTCAGAACCGAGCTGAGCTGTTATGCACGTTCGCCCCGGATCCTACGAGCCAACTGGATATCTTTAGGCATGATGGTGACACGTTTAGCGTGAATGGCGCAAAGGTTGGTGTCCTCGAAAAGACCGACCAGGTAGGCTTCGCTAGCCTCTTGAAGAGCCAGCACGGCTGAGCTTTGAAAGCGCAAGTCGGTCTTGAAATCCTGAGCGATTTCTCGAACAAGACGCTGAAACGGTAACTTGCGAATCAGCAACTCGGTGGACTTCTGATAACGACGGATCTCTCTGAGGGCCACTGTTCCTGGCCTGTAACGGTGCGGTTTTTTCACGCCACCAGTAGCAGGAGCGCTCTTTCGAGCTGCCTTAGTAGCCAGCTGTTTACGAGGCGCTTTTCCTCCGGTGGACTTTCTCGCTGTTTGCTTGGTTCG
>CAXIVM010000286.1:0-14000 GCA_964035705.1 Porites rus | reverse complement strand
TGACGCTTGGTTCTTGCTTGTTGGTTGTTTTGGTTGGTGTTTTTTGTTTGGTGGTGTGGCTCGTTGCTGCCTGTCTTGATTGTCAGGCTCATCTCACGTACCCCCTATCTGAATTCGACTCGGTGACTTGTGCCTCTCGGCACACATAGCGCCCATACCCGTGCAAAAAAAGAAACCCAGACACTGTACAGAAGAGGTGGTCAGGGCGTGGTACAGTGTGCAAAAGCGGCGTTTCACCGTTTCACGTGGTTCATAGGGCTTGCATGACGCCCAGACCTTCGGTGCGCTCGAGTGACCCCAGAAAAATGCAGAACTGCCGAGGCTGGTCCACCGTACCACACTTGCTCTCGCTTTCGGGTGACTTGCACTTTGGTAGCAATTGCTACGCTGTGTGACCACAGCAGGTCCCGATTGTCCTGGTTTTGGAACTGCTTTGTGGGTGCACGCCCTCATCACCTCCCTTTTCGGGGGAAGGTGGTTGGTCTCGTAGCTACATCTCTACATGCCACTGCTAGCCCGCTGCAGGCCTCTTATGATCTTCGGCCCTTTTTCAAGTTCGCATGTTTGACCAGAGATACCATGAGTCATGCCGCTTGCGACTCGGGTAGAGGCAGTGGCTTCTGTGGGTCGGCGTGCGCGCACCTTTTGCCTTGATGTGTCCTCCATGTCGAGGGGGGTGATGCCCATTGCCCACCCTACCTCTTATCCTGGCACAACCCGGCTTATTACAAAGGCCATGAGCCAGCCGGAATTTTGTCCCGCAAACTGGAGGACCTTTCGTTGCAGAGTAGGCCAATTAGGAGCAAATTTACGTTAGCGTGGGCTCGTTGGTGCTCTTTGATGCAAGTTTCGTCTTGCCTAACTCCGAAACTGGCCTGGAAAGCATTTGCATCCGGTCTTGCTTAACGACGACTGTGCAGCACAACACCTGTGTCGGGACACTCGGCACCCAACCAACAGGAAGGGGCTTGATGATGGACATCCTTATCTGAGTGCAGCCTGAATGTGGAATTCACTGCCCCGTTTCACTCTCGTGTTAGATCTCCGGATCTTCAACTTTTTGTTTCACATCTCGGGAGGATGTGAGCCTGCTCCTTTTGTGTGGGTTGTTGCTGTTTTGGTTGGCGTTGGTTGTTTGTTGCTGGGCCTTTTTGGTTCTGGCTCGTGTCTTCTCATCCTACTCTGAATTCATTCAAGGTGACTTGTGCCTCTTGGCACACACAGCGCCCGTACCCGTGCAAAAAAAAGGGCGATACCAGCCGAAACCTAATGCCGGGGAACACAGAACGGCGCAGGATAACACATTCGAAGCTTTTCACCGTGTCTACTTTTATGATGCGTGGCGGCCGGAAACAGTCCTCGATGTCCCAGGGTCCGAGCTCGTCTGACCGCGTAAGACTGGTCTTTCAGGAATGCTGCCACTGCACCTTCCTCACGCTGGCAGGAGAGAAGCTGTCCATTGAGGTAGACCTGAATGCACAGACCGGCATTCGGAGTTTTGAAAATGCCGTACTAGCAGAGCTCCCCTATTTAGGATGTAGTAGCACTCTGGGGTGTGAATTGCAATTTGTGCAACTCGACACCCACCAAGTCCTAGCAGATCCCATACAGAGCAAACTCAGAGCCAACCACTGCTACTATGTGATTGCTCGGCCGTGTTTAGTAGAGGCAGCACACAAAGGGCAGATCAAAGGGGAAGCCAAGGCAATCAGAGTGCTGCGAGGTAAGAACGACAAAATCCCACCGCAAGCCTTCTCCTTTCGCACGGAAGTTCGACATGTCCTAGTTGAACCCGGTATGAAGATTGTAGGAGAAGCAGCGTGGAGAAGCTGTCGGCAGCTACAAGTGGTCCACCTACCAGACACGGTAATCAGCCTGCTGCGTGGTGCTTTCAGATGCTGCCGATGCCCCTGGCTGCCAACATTTCGGCCCTAAGGTCTTCGAGGAGTGTTGCTCCCTAGCCCAAATAGGAGTGACACAGTGCCCTGACAATATACTTGCCCCCCAAGCACAACTGCGGCCCCGTGTGTTTCAAGGATGCACGGCCCTCCAGCACCTCGACCTCGGTAAGAAAGGGCAAGGCTCCACTAATCTAAACCGGAGTCTGCCGGACTGCTGCTTCTTGGAAGCAGGTATAGTCGCACTCTATCTGCCGGCAGATTTCAACAGGATAGGAACGGCTGCGTGCGTGAGCTGCCAGCAGCTGCGAACTGTGGATTTGTCCCAAACGAGTGTCATTGAAATTTTGGGTTCCACCTTTGCACACTGCTCACAGCTACAACAACTCAGCCTTTCCCGAAACTTACGCATTATAGAGCAAGAAGCCTTTCTTAAGTGCACCTCGCTGCAAGAAGTCTGCATCCCACCATCCCTGCTTTACATTGCTCGGCGTGCTTTTGCAGGCTGTACGCAGCTTCGAGCAGTTCGTAAACAAGGGAAAAGCAAAACATGGCGAGGTACATATGCCCGGCTCAATGCCTTTGACAAATGCGAGCAATTGGACAAGCCCCAGTGGCTCCGATTCCTGCCGCCAAATGCCAATGACCAATGGAGAGACGACTTCTAAGCAGCCGCACGCTAAGCTGGCAAAGCAAATGACAGTGGGAATGGACTGCTATTCTGCGGTCTCAATTTTGTGAGCCAGGCTCACGAAAGCTCAGGCTAAGCCATCCTTTCGGCCCCAGTAACTACGTTACAGTGAGCCTGTAGGAGTGAGAGCCTTAGCTTTCGCTCCTAAGAGGCGGGTGGTAGAGAATGGTAATGGAAGGTTGCCAGACCGAACCTTAGTTCTCCTTGCAGCGACCACGCCATGACCATTGCTGTACAAAGAGGCGCAAGTACCATGCTAGGATAGGTCCATGTTTCACTGGTTTCACCCGGGCCTTGCGTGCAACAGGAGACTTTTTGCAACTCAGTGCCGCTCTCTCTTTTTGAAACAGAGAGTACCACAATGGCACTCCTTGTAAGCTAAGGGGTGCAAAGGTGACCTCCCTTTGGGGGGGATGGCATCACCATCGTCAGCAAACCCCTTTCATTGTCTCTGCCTCCACTGCCTGTCAATCGACATGCCTCTCGTCTCTGTCGTGCAATCAGTTGAAAGGGTTGTGCAACGAGATGGGCTTTTTCCATGGCTTGCTAGGCAGAGCAGCAACTGACTCCCCTGGGCAAGGATCAGACTGGCTGACAATAAACAATGCAGGTCTTGCAAAGCACCTGATCATCGTCTTTGCCATTCGATGCAGTGGCCCCCTTGGTCACAGCTCGGTGGGTGGGGCGAGGCCCCTTTTGATAGGCTTCGCTGCACTCCGCTCTTGCGCCGACTATGCCGTCCGATTTTCATAGTGAATTCAGGCCCCTAGTTAGTTAACAGTCTTTTCGCATGTCTCACCCTGGTACAGAGGAAACACTGTTAGATGAGGGGGAATCGGCCTCTGGCCCTTGGTGGCGTTTTGGTTCTTGGTTGTGGTTTTTGTTTGGTGGGTTTTGCTTGGTTTTGGGGTTGCTTGTGTTCTTTTCCCCTCATCATGTTGTGTTTCCTTCCCCTTCAATGATGACCTGGGCACTCCGCCCACACGGCGTCCGCACTCGTGGAAAAAAAGGTCTTTCAGGAATGCTGCCAAGTGGCTGTGCGCCAACCGGAAGCGACGAGCTGGGCAACGTGGATGGGCCGGAAGGGGTAAGAACTGACACCAGGTTGCTTGTTTCTTCGGCCGCCATTGTGGCATCAGCAGTCGCGGGAGAAGCAGGAGACTGGCATGGGTTGTCAGCTGTTTCCGTTTCAGCATCGGACACGGAGAGGATGTCATCGGTTGCTCCCGGCTGCGGCCAGTAGCAGCCATGAACCAAGAATGGGCAACAGCCGGTCACACTGGAGGATCTGGCTAACATGACAGCCCCCATGCAAGAATCTCCAGTTCGTGTGAACCCAGCCACACCGTCCGATCATTCAGAGAATGCACATGAGCATCAGTACGTCATGGCAGAAATTGACCTGGCCAATGGCCAAGTGGGCACTGAGCAAGGCACTGCAGCCACAGATCTGAAGCTGGCCTCCGAACAGACGGCCATTGCTCATGCGGCCGCCGCCACGGCAGGAAAGGCGTTGCACTGCCTCCTCCACAACTCTACAGTGACTTACCCCGAGAATGGCCAATGGCGAGATTGTGCATCTCAAGCAAACAAGTGAATCGATTTGTCCGCGCAATCCTCTGGAAAGAGCACTCCGAGGCACTTACTTTGGAAATGTCCCGAGGTGTACCCTGCTTTTTCAGCGGATCTGCTTCATATCAGTCAAGCCTTTGCCGCGCCACTGGCGGAACTGTTTGCTTTTGTTAAACAAGGGCACCAACCGTGCTCCTTTATCCCTCAAAAGCAACTAACGCTCTATGCGAACCCCCTCTTCTGGCAGTATGGCCTTTTAGCGTTTGTCTCAGGGTGCTGTGCCTTTAATAACGAGCACAGACGCAAACATGCAAGGGCAGCAAAAGCAGCGCCGAGTAAGCAGGAGGAACCCAGTGAAAAAGATGTGGATGCACTCACCTTCATGCAAGCAGTCATCATGCCCTTCGTGCGAGGAATGACGCACGGTGAACAGACGCTACCGATCAATGATCTCTTTGTATACCTGCCAGTCCAGCTTCTACCAGCCCTTGTCGAGGCCATTGGGCAACAAGGTTACAAGAAGGCAGAAGTGAAGAGTGGCTGGGGTTGCAGGCCCAGGAAGGAAGGGGCGGAAGACAATCCCCTGCTCGTGGCAGGCGTGTATAGCAAAGAAGTAGCGTACGACAGTGACTCACAAATGCCTGACACGTCGTGGGCCGAGAGAGCGTACATTTATGGCGCCCTCGACCCACCCTTGGGGCAATCCATGTCGTTCCCATCCCTCCCGCAACTCAAGCTGCGTGTGGAGGTTCCGCTGTGGAGAGACTTTGCAGAGGCCAGGCACCCCCCACTTGAACCACACTCGGAGGAGTCTGATGCGGACTCGGACGTCACTGGAGCAAGAGAGCTGTCGCCCAGATATGCGCAGCCAGTACCGGTAGGGGCAGCCGACCTGCTAGAAACTGCAGCAGAAGAGTCAACCGAGGAAGAGGAAGCAATAGAGGAACCCACTTATACCTATGCACAGGGATATGGGCGCTTTGCCATTCGCTACACTAGATTAGCCACAGCACTAGGAAATTTTGAACAAGGAAATGCACAAACAGAAAGTGCCGTAGTGGCAGGTTGGTTAACCTCAGGTTTGGAGGTTGCCATGGACAGAATGGGGTGGAATCTCCTCTCCCCCCGAAAGGAACTGACTCGACTCAACAATCAGATACTCTACAATCACTACCACTATGGCTATCCCCCCTGCCGAGAAGTTGACCGACCGTACCAGCAATATGGTAACGTGACTTGTACAGATGACCAGTGGGATCGACTCTGCGCCTGGCTTACAGGGGATCCAACGTTTCGGAGCAAAATCGAGCGCCGCAAGAAAGAACTAAAGGAAAAGATGGCGGGCAAAAGAGACGATATCGACAACCGAACCAAAGCCCGGCGCATTGCCCCTCCCCTAGGCGTGGGCAGTTCATCTTCTACTGCACGTCCCTGGCATCGCAACCGGCCCCCCTGCCGCCTCCGCCTAGAGGGTGGTGGCAGTGAAGAGAATCTACGCGATGGCTACTGGACCTCCCATTTGTCCCAAGCCCTCGGTGAAAGTGGTGGCCTTAGCCATTGTTTTCCTCTGCTAATAGTAACTTCCTCACTATTGTAAACGCAACATTCTGGCTCAAACAGGCCGGGTAGGCATAATCAGACTGCTACAGTGCCAAACGTCGCTTTCTGCCAAACGTCGCTTCCTACAAGTCGTGGGAAGGATGGAACCAGCGTGGCTACTGGGGTGGCCGCGGTGAGCCAAAAGAGTTGGTGGTGCGTGTTGAGACTGACCAGCCGGGTGCTAAAAAGGGAGGAAAGAATGATAAGAAGAAAAGGGCAAGGTCGTCCAGCTCCTCGTCTTCTTTCTCTACGTCGTCTTCCTGCCAAAGGCACAAAAGTAGGAAGTCTTCGAAGAAGAAGGAACGGAAAGAAAAGAAGGGCAGCAGGAAAGACAGCGCTCCGTCCCTGTCCGGCGCTGAACTTGAGGAGCTCCGCGCCTTCCGCTGGCAAGCCGAGTTAGAGAAAGTGAGGCAAGAGGTCTTGAACAGCATGGAAAAAGTGTAGCCCATGGAAAGGGCCGGGCGCTGACCCGCCCCGAAGAAGCAGCTGTGAGCACCATCTCCATGATGCCAAAGTCGAAGAAGTGCATGTTGGCCCAGACCAGAGTGTTAAGTGACAACGGCAGCATTGTCGCCTTGGTCTCTGGAGACGTTGAAGGTTGGGACCAGGTGCACGAACAGCTGGAGTCACACCCCCCGCCGCTTGTCAAAAAGCTGCTTGGCCAACTGCAAGGCGGTGACGCTCCCATCCCTCGGCTCAAAGCAGATGCGGTGAAGCAGATCATCGGGCTGTTGCAGGGGGACTGAACGGAGCAAGGGCGTAATACCAAGGGATACTTTTGGGTGGTGGCCCTTCTGCTTGGGATTTTGATTGGCTACGGATGTTGTTTTTGTTATAGCCTGTCGTGCAGTAGCCAGTGGATCCCCCAACCAGTTGTCCGCTCATACAGGTATATTTCGGCGCTGAAGATTTTGGCATGGGATGAAAGATGGTTTTCACAGTATTTCGAAGCTTCGACTGGCATTCCCATTTTTTCTGCCTCCGTTGCCGTGCTCTGCACGGGTTGGAGCCACACTGTCGGTGGATGGAGAGAAGTACGAAGAAGTGTGCGGCAGTTTCTCATGACCCCACCGAGGGAAAGGCACCATGGCAGCCACACACGGGGTGCATAATGGAACGAAATGCCATGTAGAAGATTGGTTATTTGAATAGATTGGAAATGCCAAGGGCTGAAAAACTTCTGTTCACAGTGAGCAGAAATGAGTGAAGCTTTTGGCGCAGTCTCTTCGCCATTTCCATATTCGTCTTTTTTTGAGCCACTAGTTTTTGCTCCAGCGGCCTTGATAGGCTTAGGGTGTGCACAGCAACCGGGCGCTCACATGACAACCCTGGCCCGGGCTGGAGCTGACCATACACGAAAAAAGGTGTGAGCTGGTGGTGTCTAACCTGACATACTCTTGTTGTTGACAGTTCCAGAAACCGTTCTCTCACCTCCCACGCGTCTTCTGGCTGGTAGACAACTGCTCCCAGCGATCTGCTCCGCCACGCTTTCCACAATCGAAATCCACGCCAAAAACGGCCAAGAATTCGTCCTCAGAGCTGCTCTCTCAGTGCCAAACGTCGCTTTCTGACTTCTCACGCTTTCCACAATATCTCTCTACTTCCACCACAACGATTGACAAAGCCAGAAGCCGGTCTCTCACCTACCACGGGTCTTCTGGCTGGTAGCCACCTGCTCCCACCGATCTCCTTCGCCACGCTTTCCACAATCTAATTCCACCCCAAAAACGACTGAAAAGTCGTCCTCACAGCTAGAGCGAAAATGTTGCAAGCGTGCACATGACCTGGCTACTTGCAGCTCCGGCGCGACGATATCCGTGCGGTGTCCATGGTTAAGTTGCGTCCTCGCTGCCATTGCACGCAGCCGGATGCGGCAGAGAAAACCAGGAGCTCACTGCCAGAGTTCTCTGATGCGCCCCCCCATCGGCTGGGGTCGGCGGATACAATGGAATCCTGCTTCTCTGGCAAGACCGTTCAAGTAGAAAATATTGGAGTTCAGAGTGCCCAAAAAGCATCAAACACGCATCAACAAAGGACCTCTTGCACCATGTATTTTCTTCTAATTGAAACCTTGCTTGAAAAACCACCAGCATTGCACCTTTTATTGGACATATTCAAAACATTTCTTCTAAAATCGAATACCGGATTATATATATCTCAAACTTTGGTCTTTTCCCCCACTCTCAAGTTGACGTTTGACTCGACTCCACCAACACCACACTGCATATTTTACATGCTTCTATTCTCCTCGCGCTGTCCTACCTTGCGTGTATCCATCTTCTCAAGTTATCTATAGGGCGGTAGAGGCCCTAGTCTCATTCACATGCGCTCACAGCCCACTCAGCTCGGAAGTGCCACAGGGTGAGGCCACCCTCGGAAATTAGGAGGTGCTCTTTTTTGAGGTATGGCGTTGGCCCATGGCAAAAGATTACGCTCGCAGGTTAGACATAGCTCAAGCCGCTTCTTTGATGATAGGATGTGAGGACTTTATTCAGGTGAAGATCCCTGGAGTCAACAGGTTCACTTGGACTTGGGGTCCAGGGTTACCCAGATGTACGTACAAGGGGTATTTACTCATATTTTTTTTCCCTCAGGCTTTCCATGTTCGTGTGAGGGTCAATAACCCTGCGGCGGCTGGCGTTCGAGCTCCAATGGATTGATGGATTCATGAAACCTGTCCCAGTTCTCCTACATACAGCAATGAATTGGCATTTGCAAAGACCAAGGATCACGTACAATCACTTATCAAACAGCAGGTGAACACATACAGGTTCATCGTGAGACTTGCTATTTTGGTCACACTTGTCGTTACCTAAAGACCACCGTGTTCGACCATGGCGGAAAAGGAGGAAAACGAAGAAGACCTTGATTTTTGATGATGACTTCGATGATGAGGAGGATTTGGGATGGTCATTCAACTATTTCTTGGTTTGCATCCTGCTGCCTGCGTTCAATGGCTTCATCAATGGCTATTCGTGGTCTGGCCTTTCTCTTCATTATGTAGAGATGGGTTGGCCCTTGACAAACGTTGGCTGGCCGTGCATGATTGGCTTTGCCTTGCGCCTGGTTTTTCAGCAAGTCCAGATGCGAGCAGGCTGGGCCAATGGGTGGACCGGACTAACTTGTATAATCAATGAGTAGCTCGCAATTGGATGTTTGAGTTACTGACAGTGTTTCACGATCCTTTGTCTCAGGTCTGCTATTTGGTGAGGCTTTCAGGGACAAGGGTTCACGGAACCACAAAGACCTCGATGTAGGAAGTCCCTTTCAGAAATCTAGTCGTTGATATGGGGCATCCTCTCTTGTAAGAGTGAATCTGCTGGCCGTTTTGTGATATTTAGTAGCGCGCAGCGCACAGAGGCTTTTGGGTCTCGGTGCCTTTGGCAATCGTGCACTTGGGCACAGCGATTGTGGGCACCATCTACACTACGGAGGACGGTTTGCTAACTGAGCGGGTGGGGGATGTTTCGTGGGAAGGGCTTTCAATGGTGGGGAACTATGTGCAAGGGGCTTTCTCGGCCCCTTTTGCTGATCTCGATTTGATGATTGCACTTGGAGGAGTGGGCCGTTGCGCTGGAGATTGCAGTGATGCAGGGGGTGGACCCTAGTATTACTGTCGAAGGCAGGACTGTTTGGATTTGAATAAAATGATCCGATGAATTGAAAGTTAAACCTTGGAACATGCTCAGCATGCTGCCAGAACACCACTGCTCATATATTATCATGTAGGCTGAAACGCACCATTTTCTCGACTTTCCAAGAGCTACAGTAGGTGACATGAACGCACGCACTCCCCTTCCAGTGATTCACTGGAGTATGTGCGGTCACATTGGCGTGAATGGAAATCAGTCTGGCTCAAGCCCCTTTCAGTTGATCTTTAGCAGGATGTAGGCCGGCATTCACGCCTCTTCATTCAAAGTCTATCGGACTTCCGCTTCACATTCCAAAAGCAAACCACTCCACTGGAGGTCAGCTCAAAAGAATTATGGAAGCCGCCGACATTGGGAAAACGCATTTCCATTGAAGCTCAATTCTCAAGGGTGGTCTTCCTTTGTCAAGACCAATTGTGCCAAAGAACTCCTCGTGGATATAGCACCCAAAATCCATTCGGAGAAAGCCGGGGCAGAGTCGTCCTTTCTTTCTCTGCTTCAGACAGGGTCTTTTCAAGAAAGCAGTGTATCCAGTCCAGGGCTCCGGCATGTACTGCGCCGGCTTTCGACGCTTCGACAGGAGAATCGCATTCATCCAAGCACACCCGCAGCGCCGTGTGTCCATTCGTTCTCAGGAAGGATGTGCAGGTTCCTCGTCTGGAAGAGCTTCTTCCTGGGAGTGCAGTTTGTTTTCACCATTTGGGTGACACTACCCCGGGACGAGACAATCTCCAAAGTGGACTCTCAGCCTCCTTCTTCTGGACGCTTCTTTTGCACCTGGAACAGCTCACGTCCACTGCCTATCCATCGTCCAGAGCCTGTTGAGGCACCTGTCAAACAGGTTCTCCATGGTTTCATCAGGCTCTGGATCTCGCGTCCAAGTTCCGTTGCAGGTGTAATCGTCGAGGAAAGGAATCGCTGACGTGTGCACATCAGCTACAACATCTGGAGCGAGGCTTGTGATATACTCCTTGAGCACCATCACCATCCCCTCTATGTTGATGAGGTCGATCCCTTTTCAAAGCCCCTTTTTCGAAGGTTTACCTCTGTTCAGCCTTCCTGTTCGTCCTCTGGGGTCGGAGTCGAGGAAGCGGGTTCCCAACATGTCGCTGCTCTTGATCACCGGTCACATCCTGAAAGGTGAGTAGCTTTTTCTCTTCCGCCCGATGTTGAACTGGTCTTGTTGATGTGCTTCACGAGCCCGAGGAGCCCCTATGGCCTGAGAGGGCATTTTTCAAAAGTTCCTCAAGCACTGGCCCATGTTGACACCCATACACACGCCCCATCGCAGATCAGCTGTCCAAGAAGACCTTCTCGAAGTGGACTTGGTGTAGACCCTGCTGACGCCAACGCTCTCCACGTTTTTTAGAAAAGAAAAAAACAGAAGTAGGTCCTCCTGCTTCCCCTAATATTGCCTTGTTCCTCACCGGCCTCGCCCTCTCTGACGACCATGGATTCTGAGGTATTTGAGGCATTGCCATACCTTCTTGACTTTCATCTGCTTGTGAGGGTGGAGTCACCTCTATGGGAACCTTTGCGCCACCCACCGGCCGGGGACCAACAGAACTTCCTGTTCAGCGGACTTTCTAGAACACGTTTCCTTTTGTGCTCATAACCCATGTGCGCCATTTAGGTTTTCCAAGGGCTACAGTAGATGACGAGACCGCACGCGATTATGTACTTGCGTCCCCTGTGGCATTGTGCAGGCATCGCATTCGATGTCTTTGGGCTGTCCGAAGAGCTGGCGCGGCAAGCGTCCTCCACAGTGCTGGCGGTCTTTACCATTGCGGTTGCCAGCGCGGTGACCATCGGAGGTATCATCTATGATGGTTTCGGGTGGAAAGGCATGTCGGTCTTCCACGTGATCTGTCAGTCGGGGATGTTGCTCCTATTTGCAACCCAACCGGTGGTGTGGCGGTCCTTCAGGGAGTTCTTTTTCAAAGCGAGTTCCGAGGACGAAGAGGAGTCAGGGTAAGTTGTTGGGGTTGATGTGTTACGAAACAAATCCCACCAAAGCCAGCATTCACCCGTTGATCTGCAGGAAAGTGACATGGAGGCAGCCCTTCCAGTTGTTCCAACGGAGCCGTCTGGATCTACGAAAGATGATTTGCAGCTTGAGGACATCACCGAGCATGATCTGACACTGCCAGGAGCAGCGAAGGACGAGGCCCCAGTCCAATCTGTTGATCCAGGTGCAGATGACCAAAAAGCCACCTCCAAGAGAGAAACCCAGGCTTCATCGATAGGCAGGGAAACGACCACATCTGTCGTAGTGCAAGACAGAAAAACACAAGCCCTGCAACAAAACCGTGGCAGAAAGACTCAAGACTCACAGGGAAGCCGTGGCAGAAAGACTCAAGACTCACAGGGAAGCCGTGGCAGGAAGACTCAAGACTCACAGGGAAGCCGTGGCAGGAAGACTCAAGACTCACAGGGAAGCCGTGGCAGGAAGACTCAAGACTCACAGGGAAGCCGTGGCGAAGGAACCCGTGCAACCCGTGCATCCCGTGCATCTCGTGCCTCCAACGCCACCAGGAAGACTCAGCTTACCCGTGTGACCGGCATGACACATGGCACAGTGCTCACGGGGAAGACAGCCCATACCATCCGCACAGCTTTGACTGCTCGCAGCCACATGACCAAGGGGACCAGCAAGACACAGGGTACTGTCCTGTCGCGGATGACCGCGCTGGCCAGTTTGAAGGACAGGGATCACCACCAAGGTTCCTTGTTTGAGTGAGTCTGCGAAAGAGAGTTTGTAGATGTCAAATCCGTAGCTTACATGTGCAGATATTTGTTCGGCCCTTTCAGGAGGGGGACGACTTCCAATATCACTTTGGCACCCACAACGCTCTACGCCCGACGATTGCCCAACGCGCCGGAGCACTACTCAACGAAGAGGAAGAGGAGGAGTTTGAGGACGAATATGGGGATGAGCTCAAACCCAAAGGCATTCCGAAGGCCGGTATCGAACTGAAGCCGACGATGGGGCCTGTGAAGTTGTGTTCGTAAATATGGAATATATAACCTTTTCACATGCAATATTCCATACAATATGTAAATATGTATCTCACAGTCCTGTCCAATGTTCATGAAGCTTTAAAGATCTCGGAGAAAGTCACTCTATCGATGATCCAAGAAAACAGGGTCTTGGCCTATATCGGACTGTTGGCCAGCTGGAGACATGGCCGTGCAGGAAGATGCCATTTGCAGCGCATCTATTGGAAACATTTGGATGTATCAATTTACGTAATTACTTGAGACACCTACTGACACCAGATTCCTTTAGATTCCTTTTCAGAATTACCACAACCTGATTGTTGCCTGATTGTTGAGGATATCCGAATACCATCATTCTTGATCGTGCTTTGTTGCTTCAACAACACTGCCGCATATGTCATGGAGTTTGCGACTTTTGCGATCTTCTTCAAGGAGTTGGATCGAACGAGAAAGATTTGGCACGAGTGCTGGTTGGATAGGTTTGCACCTCCAGGTTTTGGGGATTTGGATTTGGCTGCAAGTTTCTGGACACTGCACCATGGTGTCTAGCTTCACTAGAAGGGGGTTACAAGTCTTGCTTAGACCGAAAACTTTGCCCGCCCCTTTTTACACAGGAATTTTCAGACTATTCTTGTTCAGTGATCATTCAATTTATTTGCTAGACCTTCTCTTTCGAATAAGTGTACATAGCCGCTCCCAAAGATCTATATGGGAGTTGATCTAAACCCCCGTGTAAGGTGCTTTATATAAAACAGCTTTTCAGATGTTGTTAAAACCATCCGCAAAAGATTCGCAATGAGGTTCGCGAAAGTATTTTTCCCCAGATAGCGAAGCCAGAGTATTTCAATGGTGACCCAGAGTACGATGAGAGCTACGCCAGTCCCAACAAGATCGAGATTGGCGAAGCTCTCATGGAAATGCAGCAGCGAATAGATCGGTCTAAGACCAAGTGAACCGCTACTGTGACCCACAGAGTTGAAAAGGTGAAAGCGCGTTGTTGACGTGGGAATGGGAGAGATGGGATCGAAGATGATCAGCTGCTGTCCTAATCTCAACCATAAACCATGCCTTCTTTTGCATACTCAGCACGCCATGTTTGAGCACACCTAGGTTTCACCCATACCCTTTGACCCCAGCCTCTCAGAACCCTATCAGCTATGGGGTTCTTACTTCAAATAACAACGAGTTGCCCGTGCGCGCTTTCGAGACAGGTTGCTGGTGCTGGTGCCGGGTGCCGGTGCTGGTGCTGTGAGCTGGCTGCGCACGTGGTGGAGACTGGTGCTGGTGCTGGGTGCCGGTGCTGGTGCTGGTGGTGCCGGGTGCCGGGTGTCGGTGCTGGGTGCTGGCTGGCTGGCTGTGCGCGTGGTGGAGACAGGGTGCTGGGCGCCGGTGCTGCGAGCTTGCTGTGCACGTGAGCTGGCTGCGCACGTGGTGGAGACATGGTGCCGGTGCCGGCTGGGTGCTGGGTGCCGGTGCTGGTGCTGGTGCTGTGAGGTGCCGGGTGCTGGCGCTGGCCGTGCGCGTAGTGGAGAGACGCCACGCTGTAAAAATTGGAGCTGTTGCCAATGCAGGGTGCAGCCTAGAAAAATC